>RSEF01000221.1:0-11783 GCA_003993805.1 Himantopus leucocephalus
GAGGGGGAAACATGGTGAGAGTGCTGTCCGCAATACCATGCTGCTGTATTATCGTTATCATAGCGTTATGCTGTATTATCTCACCCCTGACGTCTCCTGCTCTCACTGCAATGGCAGATGGATGCTCTACCCACTCATGCGGCCACGGCCTCGCTGCCCCCCCCAGTCACTTGCCTGGCTTGAACATCCCTGTGAGTGCCAAGGGTGACCCGGTGCTCGGTTAGACACGAAGGGTTCAGGCTGGCCTCCACCCTGAGATGCAGCCCGGTAAAGCGTCTTTTGTCTGCCTCAAAACCAAGAGGGACGTGCCCAGGGTGAGACATCATGCAGCTTGTTCTTGGGTCTGGATTGGTTTTTCTTCACATCATTTTTAAAAATACGCTTTAGAATTTGGTTTTGACTTCCAGCATTTGCCTCTCCTAAGAGCATGTGAAAGAGAAACAGCACAACAAATGCAATGGGGCAAATCCTCCAGCCCTTGTAACACCAAACTACTGAAAGATGGTCATATTTATCACGTTAATTCAGGGAAGAACATCTCTGCTCCTTCCAGAGCGGCAGCAGTAGGCATCACCATGAGGAAGAGCTGGTTAAACCAGAGAGGGGAACACACATGACGTAAGGATTCCTATTTCATCCATGAACCATCAACAAATAAATAAAACAGACCATAAAAAGCACATGACCACCCCACTTTCTTGTACAAACCCCTAGCTAGAAGGTTTTACCTTTGCTGTGGTTTCGTTTGGTTTAAGCAGTGGAAACAACCTGTCATAAGATGAGCTGTGCCTCTGGCTGCTGCCTCATGCTCAGAGCTTATGAATCCCAAGCTCACACGAGCAAGTCACTGGGGGTTTACATGGGGTAAGCTAAGTGCGGTCAACCGCGGGCAACGGCTGCCCCTTGGTCCTGCTTGCCTCTCTCGTGGGAAAACAGCACAGCTTGTTTCCACCTGGATCCTACAGCAGGGATTCGGTGGCCTTTTCCACCCCCCGGCGCAAACGCCCCTTTCCCACAGGAAGGTGAAGCCGAGCCCCCCGCTCTCACTGAGGAAACCCCAACTTCCATTTCATCGGCTCTCCGCAGCCGCAGGGGTCAGCGCCCTCCTCCACCTGCCCGCGAGCCCCGGCAGCGCTGCGGGGGCAAGGAAAGGTCCAACCCTCCCCTGTAGGAATGAGACAGAGTTGTTTTTTAATCATTGTTAAGCACAGTTATTTAATAGCTTCCAAAAGCTTCTAAGCTCTGGTCTTACTGCTGCCCCCCAGTTCACAAATTACATATATCAAATTAAATTTGCACTAGCCACTGCTGGGAAGGGTAGATGGAACTCTTTTCTTTTTTTTTTTTTCTTTTATCAGGAAAGAACACACAGCCAGGACAAGTAGTGGTGAAGCCAGCTGTCCTTTAGGCAGCCGATTTCACAGATAAGTTACTCCCCGACCGCGCGCAGTATAGATCTGATCTTGCAAATGGCCCCGTGGGGACGCGTCCTGCTCCTGTGCAGAGCGGTGCCGGTACAGGACAAATCAATGCAGTGCTACGGCGAACAAAACTCATCTTAATGCACACATTTTTTAGCCTTGATTGAGCCTCTTGAAATCAATGGAAATATTTCCTTTGCCGCGTGTGTCTGCGCCACACTGTGGCTTGCGGGGCGGCGCTGCGGGGTTCTCCCCTTCGGGCTGCACAACCCCCCCTGTATTTCAGAGCGCACAGCGGGGTCCAAAATGCCCAGCATTGGGTATTGCTCTCTTGTCCAGCTCCTTTCTGCCACCTTTTCCATTTATTTATATAAATGCTGCAAAGCCTCCTGTGGTTCCGCCAAACAGTGACTTTATCTATGGGGAAAGGAGACGCATCACTCACCTCTTCACAACAGCACCCATCTCTGCCCGCGAGTGACCCAAAGCACAAAGGAAACAGCCCTATACTTTCCTATATGTGGCTGTGGGTGCCTGGAAGGGTCCTGGGACAGGCAGAAGCCTGGGGGGTCTGGGGCACGCGCTCCTAGCTTGAGGCAAATGCAAGATTGTGGATTTTATAACTTTTTTTCCATACTATAAACTAGGTTGAACGGTACCACTTACCGCATGTCACTTCATTAGTTTCATTTAATTAAAAAAAACCCTAAATACTTCACCCAAAAGGAGGCTCCTGACGCCACCTTTAATTTCTCAGCAGGGCCAAAAGCTTCAAGCCCTGATGCAGCACGGGCAAACCGGACCTTCCCAAAAGCTCACGGCCGGCCCAAATGCACATGGGATCCCCAGAACGCGTGAGGGCCATGTCCCTGCTGCATCCTCCACCGGATCTCAGCAGAGTACGACCCGCTTTGTGACACACAGAAAAAACGTAATTTTTGTGCCTTCTGGAGCCCAGCTGAAGCGGGTCCGGCTCCCCAGGGAGCGGAGCAGGGATGTTTCCACCAGCAGAGAGGGGAGGTGGGCAGAGGCGCTGCCGAGCACTGTGGCCCCATCGCAGCCCCACCAGCATGGGCCGGGGAGCGGGAATCCCGCCAAGTTCCTAACAGGATGGAAATCTAAAAAGAAAAAAAATACAAACGAAATAAACGACTGAACAATTTCAAAGCCCCCAGCAGGGCTTCCAGGCTCTACCTCCATCATACTTGCACTCCAACCATGAATAAGTTAAAGATGCTAATAATAGATTTCAGTGCTGGCAAGCACCTTCCGAAAGTAAGCAGTTTGGGGGAAGGATGGCACAGCTGACGTGCTGGTCTGGGCAGAGGGCTCAGGGCTGCTGCTGCCGTGCCCAGACACTTCTTGCTCCTCCGTGCAAGCTTTGATGGCAGCTGATGTTGCACCATACCTAAAATATTTGCAACGGCCCAGCCACCCCAAATGGCTTGGCAGGGAACGGGGGGCTTGCAGCACTGCACATACATCACACCCCTATTTCTGGGCCATTCTATAAATACGCCTTTTCTCTGGAAACAGCCCTCAGCAGCGCTGAGGCCAAACCTCTTCCCAGCACTTGACCTTTTTGGCTCCTTTTTGGAGCCGGCCCTTCTGCTTCCTGAGAAAATCCCCTCCTGGAGTAAAAGCTGGTTCTCCCCAGGTACAGCTGCTGAGGGAGCTGGGGGAAGCCGGGGCGGGAGCTCTTCCTTCCACCCAGTGAGCCCATTCCCCAGCATCTGGCTCACACACCGTGAGCTGAAATGAGGTTTAGGGGTATTTCCTAAAGAGAGGGGCCCCTAGCGCAGGTCTCCGTGGGGCAATTTTAGCACCTTTCCCAGTGCCAGTGGAGAAATGAAGCCCATTTTGGAGGACGACGGGACCATCCTGGCACCGCTGTCGCCCTTTCACTTTGGGATTGTCGCTCTCAGGCCCTACACATGCTCCGCTTGCTAATTCCCGACAGGCTGAGACACCCCTCTCCAGGTGCCCAGGGGACAAGGCAGGGCACGGCAGCAGGTTTTGTGCCCCCTCCTCCTGCGTGACAACTAACTAAGAGCAGCTCAGCGGGCAGCGGGCTCACCGCGGGCTCAACCTTGCTGCAGCACAGACACCGCAACTGCAAAGAGGCGAAGCTGTGGCCGAGACAGCCCCCTGCCACCTCCTCCCTCTGGGACACGCGGATTTACCACCAAGCAGCACCTAGTGCAGGGTCAGATTTATACAGCCCGAACCCTTATTTACACTTCAATTTTGTCGCTGCTCGCACACAAACACAAATCACATTGCTTTCCCCGAGACGTTCTCACCAGCAAGGCTGCACATGTTTTCTGCCCTGGCATTTAAGGGTGGAGTGGAGCCACACTAGCAGCTAGATATTAAAAATAAATAAACTGGGAAAAAAACAGGAGCTAGCAGCTCTGGTTGAAGATGAACAGGTATTTGGATTTTCAAAGAGATAATGCTTTGACTTAAGCACACGAATGACTGATTACATTTATAAGACTGTTCATCTGCTTTGTACTTGAATTAGATGATGCACTTTTAAAACCCATCCCCAGGTGAGTTCTGGGTCTTTTTGGAGATCTGGCATAAAAGCACCACACAGATGCGAGTCACGTGCCAAGCGATGAAACGCAATAATCGCTCACCGAGTGCCATCTCTCCCGCCTGGTGCTTTGAACACGGTTTGAACAGAAATGCAAATATCTATTTTTTATTAGTGACCCAGCTCAAACCACTTCAGTTTGATCGCAGAGATGCAGCACGAGCAGTTTGCCAGAATAAACAATTACTCAGGTGCCTGAAAGGCTGCAGAATCCCATAGCAAGGAGGAAAGTTTTCCCCCAAAAAAAAATCACAGGTTTTTTTCCTCCCCCTGTCAGGAAAGGCCATGAAACCTTTCCACAGACTTTTGTCACAAACCCAGAGGAGTGGGGGTCTCCTCACGGGCCAGCAGTGCCCTGTGCTGAGATGGTGGGAGGATTCGCACCCAGGCTCCAGGACACAACAAGCAGGACAGATGTCTGTGTTGGACCATGTGGGATGGACAGACAGACGCCTGTAGGACAGAGTCCAGCCCAAACAAGTACGAGCGTCAGGAGGTACGTGGTGGGGACTGACTTGTCTGTCCCCATCAAATACTGGGCCCTGGGAATGGCACCCTCCAGCCTTCCCCACTCAAAGCCGTTCTTCGACCAACCTGCAGCCCGTTTTTCAAGACAGACTAAAACCCCTTATCCCGCTTCCCGGGGGGCAGGTTGGAAACGGAGAGCCGCCGGCTGGGTGGTGTTCCCCATGTTCCCCGGGCACACAGCCCTGGGTTGGCTGCGAGAGCACTGATGGACTCAGGAGGGAGCGCGGCACAGCCTGTGGGCACGGCGGGATGATGGCAAGGAGAGAAAACACTATTCTTCTTCCCAACAAAGAGAGACCCAAGTGCTGGGCTGGATGTGTTTCACTAAATCAATCTTTAAATTGTCTCACTTCTTTCTTTTAAAAAAAAGGAAGGAGGAAAAAAAAGCTGCTCATTTTGTTAAGGGGTTCTTTTCTTTTTTCCGTGTACCTGGAGGAAGCAGCGGCACCCTCAGCACAGTGGAGTCAAGTCCTTTCCCCGCTCCCAGCACAGGGATGAGGAGGGGGCTGAGGCGCCCGTATCCCGCAGAACAAACCTCTGAGCTCCCGCTCGGTGCCCTGCGGCACCAAGGAAAGGTCTGATTAACCTCGCTGTGAAACAGCAGGTATTACATTATGTGCCGTATTATGCTTAATCCAGAAGGATAAAACCATTCATTTAGACACAAGATGGATTCCTTATCTGATGTTGTGAAATCAGACAGCCAAAATTTAGCATTTGATCTGTGCTAATCTATGGTTTGTTCTGCTTGGAGAAAATATCACAGCCCCTATCATCACCCTCACGGGGTTCCTATATTCCCATACGCACTTGCATTTTAAGCAGATCAATAAACCCTGCCAATCCACAATGCTACGGTCTCCTCGGCTCTCGGCAGTTTGCACAGCTCGGTACAGGTTTCAGGGCTTTGCAGAGGCGGAGGCCGCCTGTGTCTGTGTGGAAGAGCAAAGGGGACGAGCAGGAGACAAGGGACACTGCAAGGGAGGGGCACAAGCCCCCCCTGCTGCAAGCCCTGACCTGGAAAGCTCTGGTTCCCACCCGGGTCTCAGCCGCCTGCCCACCGCCGTCTGGTTGAGGGATCGGGACCATCCACAATCACCGCACCAGCGCCCCGGCACCTCCTGGGAATGGCTCCACCGGCACAGGGAGGCTCAAACCAGCTGCGCTCACTGGCAGGAGGGGCTGTGCCCACGGACCCTGCATTGCCAGCAAACGCCCTTTGTGCTCGGGGAAGAGCTGAGCACTCATCTCTGGGATCAACAGAGCGCTCAGGGGCTGCGAGCTTGGAGCAGAGCCAGAGCCCGGCGCGCTCACGGGACAAGCTTTTCTCTCACCCGCTGGGGTTCAGACTAAGACCTACAACCGGTGAGACAGGGCCCCTCTCATTCATCTGATACACGTGGGATTTTGTGATGGAAGAGCTTCAAAAAGCGGCAAGAGACCAACTGTGATGAGCACTACAGCCCCGCCACCGGAGGAGGCTTTCCCAGGCAAAGGGGCCCGTCCTCGTGCAGGCAGGAGCTGCCTCTCCTGCCTTCACCTACCTGAGCAGGGCCCCCGCTGGCTCAGCATCAACGATCAGGTTTCTGCAGAGCTTTTTGCCTCCTGCGTAGCTCTGAGACTTCCTCTTCCTTTCCATTTTAGTGACTTCAGATTTTCCACCCAACAATGATGTTTCCTTCAAAGCCCAGATTTTATAGAGCAGCACCAGCAGCCTCCTCCTCAATCACATCTCTCTCTCCCCTTGCTGGCAGGTCCGTTTTCCTTAATGGCTTCTTTTCCTGGGACATACGCAAGTCCACCTAATTGCTAGATAACCAGCTTGACAGGTATTAACAGAATTCCCTTGTTTTCCCCCCTTACGTTGTTTTTTTTTTTGTTTTCCTAATCCGTATCTCATTTGGTTCCCATCCCTCCTCTTCTCCATTTCCAGGTCTGTCCCCCCCAAAGGCAAGTACCAGAGACTCACTGCGAGCGCACAGCCCAGCCCACAGCTCGCCCCGCCATCTCACACTTCACACCACATTGGTTTTTTAGGTGGATGCCCCGTACAACCTACGGCACTCCCCACCTTCATTTATGGATGTAGGATGAACACAGACCTCCACTGTGCTGCAGAAAAACAGCAAAAAGGAGTCCAAAGGCTCCTAAATGAACCAAGCCAGTTGGTGGGTGAATCTGCTACTGTCCTTCTCTAACCCCCTGTTTCTCGTCCATATGTCCTGAGGTCGTGCAGCTCTGGCACATCACTGCCTCCAGGCTAGGTGGGCTCCCAGGAGTTGGGAAGCCACTAGTAGGGGGCTGTAGCATCTCCTCCTGCCCACGGAGGGCACTCGGTGCCATTGCGTGATGCTGCTTTTGTACAGATGTGCCCGGGTGTTGTGAAATAAAACCCAGACTCAGAACATCTGTGTTCTACTCAGCTGTGAGACGCTGCGTTATTCAGATGTACGTATGCAGCACTTGTTGAAGAAAATGGGTGATTTTGATTTGCACGTAAAGTTTTAAAAGTTATAGAAGGTGGTCTTTTGTGATACACTGAAAGAGATGATTAGGAAATGACAATTTAGCTGAGAGGCTCCACGTGGCTTCCATCAGCTTTGCAGAGAATCACAGATTTCACCAATACTGCAAGATACTATACTGATTCCAGCAGATTTGTTCAATGGCTTAGACACCGTTCTGGCACCGGAGAAGACATCTGCAAGTCAGACACCTGCTCGGCAGTCCCCGCAGCTCAGCCTTCTGTCGAGCAGCTGCAGCGACAGAGAATCCTGTTTTTGCTAAAATTCCGCTTTGGAGCATATCGAGCAGCCGACATCACCTGCTGAGTGAGTACCCGACCCTCTCCCTGCGTGAGTCTCCAGATGTTCACATCCACAGTTCCCACACAGAAACGCTCTACCTGGTGTAAGAGGGGGCAGCACCAGACCTGTGGTCCCACCAAGACAGCCCACGAAACCGTTCTCAGAAGTTCGAACCCCTACCCCTCCCCACAGCACGTCCATCTCTGCTGCAGAACCTTTAATGTCCCGCTGTGAGAAACCACCCTGCTTACACACCCCATCTCTTCAAACAAGATACAAGAAGCCTCTCCGCCTCTGAATTTGATGTAACAGGGGGGTGAGAATTCATCTATACAGAAAGCCTCCAAGAAAAGCCCTTCCTCAAGCACTGCCGCTATCTCACCCATCCTGTCAAGGAGGGCAATAAGGAGCAGGCTGAAAACCCTCCAACCACCCTCGGAGTGAGGACCCACCCGCCGATCCGTCCTCTCTCGGCCACAGCAGAAGTTCTCCTGGGCCCCAGTTTCCCTCGCTGATGAAGAGGACGCCCATTGCCGTGCTGCCACAGCTCACCAGCCACTCCTGGGCCATCTCCAGTAAACTGCTCACTCTCCTCCACGGCTCCCCAGCCCAAACCCCGCTCTCAGCACTGGCCCCGGGGAGCACACGGATGCTGAGCCACCAGCTCAGCTCCCACGGCCACAACGCTCCGCACAGCGGCACTGAAGAGATGCCGTAAAACCTCAGTCAGGCTTACGGAGCCATAGATGGAGTGTAAAATGGAGGCAAAGAAAATGGAGTCATCCAAGGTTTTACCATCGTTCCTCAAGAAAGAAGAGGGGTTTGCTCCCACTTCCTCTGGCATTTCTCTCTGTCGCTGTAACGATGCCTCGCTGATTGGACGAAGAGCCCGCCGAGTTTCAGCCTGGCTTACAACAAATCCATCTACAGCACCGAAGAGACTTTGACTACCACTGAGAGAGGGTGGAGACAGAAACATTCATTATTTAGTGGAGAGCACATCAAACGTGATAGATGCTGAATTCCTTTTTAAATGACGCCGATTAGTCCTAATTGGTGCAGGAGTCGGCATTAACTGGGTCCTGACACCAGCTCAGGAGCTGAACGCGAAGTCAAATAAATTCCAGTTTAAAACTATTCAGATTTTAAATAAAAACAGCGTTGGGATTTTTTTTTGTCTCTCACTATTGCCAAGAACATGTTTGACAATTTATTGTGCAAATGTCTAATGATTTAAGAAACTGTAATTATTTTAGTAGGAGAAAGGTTGAAATAAGGCAGTAAAAGAGTTGAGGACAGCCCTTTGGATAGGCTGCCAACTTCATAGCCAAGGCTGAAAAGAACCGATTAAGTTAACTGCTATTAATGAAACGATGTAACCATGTATCTTATTTCATCATCTAATATATGGCAGTGGCCATGTGGTTTCTCATGTTACTGCTTTTACGCTTTACTGGTAGCCGCTTTGAGATGCCCCTGTCGGGCCCAAGGCGATGGGTGCTGGTGGCACGGGTGGGCGCTCCCCCCGGGCACCACAGCGCAAGGCACCCACCCCACCGCTCAGCCAGGCAACCACAAAAGGGGGAAACAAAAAATAAATAAATGAATAAAATTCTGTATTTTCCAGGCTGAAAAACTTCACAGCCATGACAAATCCATTCAGACAAGAGACCTAAAGAAAAAGGAAAATTGGAGAAAATACGGGGAGCTGGATGTCTGGCTTCTGTGCAACTTCCATCCCAAATTCCTGCTGAATGCGCTCAGACCTTTGAATTTATTTTTCTTGCTAGCTGAAGGGCCACTGAGAGGGCACAGCGAGACATGCCAGCAGACAAAACACAGTCCAAGAGAGGTTCATGCACGTAATTTTTTTTTTTTCCCCTCTTTTTTCCTCTGATGATTCAGAAAGAACCTCTTCCCAAAGCCCCAGCTAGAGACCGCTCCACTACAGCGAGGCCCTCCCGTTTTAACTGAGTATTCACTTGAGAAGGGCCCTACAGGAGAAACGGGGGAAGAGAGAGAGGTCTCTGTGATGGAAATGGAATAACCAGCTTCGACAGCGTTCAAACCCCACTGATCCATAATAATGTGTGTTATAAGGACCTAAACCAGCCCAAATACTCCCCCAGAAGGCATTATTGGGAGAGTGTGCAATTCGTACTGTGGTTCAAGTCTCTTAAGGGAGCCCTTCTGGTGGCCATGTATCTCCTGAAAACCAGCAAGATGACCACGCTGCTGGAGCGGATCACCTCACACCGTGGAAGCACAGGCGTCTATCAGGCTACTGGAGGATCTATAAGGAGAGATAAAGAGTATCTGCACAGCATAATGCACCACGACTTACACTTCTGGGCTATTTTGGGTCCAAGAATAAATTTAGCTACATTTATGTTGTACTTAAGCCTGAACAAAAGGTATTCTCTTCCCCAGGTTTCTGGCCAAACGAAGGAACGATGAATTCCTCTCCCCAGGAGGCGAACATCACTTAGCTGACCTTTTCTCCAGTGGAAAGTACAGCAGTCTTCACCACAGTGATGCTCCAGCACTTAAAACGTATTTTCCATTACACATCTAAACCAGAATATCTGTAAATCACATCCTGACAGTATTGAAAGGCACAATCTGTCCTCAAATTTCTCAGGCTCTAAAACCATGTAAACATCTCCTGTTTTACCTTTCTACTCTGCAGGCTCCTTTATTTCTATTAGAGGCTCCTGCAATTTAGTATTTTAACATATTAATATTTTCCTAAGACAGAGAACTCAGCCCATTTTAATCTAGCAATTAATTCCTTTCAGCTCCAAAAGCACCTGCCATTTTGTTCATTAACACAGAGGTAATCCTCCATGCACGGAAAGGTGAAAGCCTCTGGGGCGGCGATGGCTGCTGCAGCACGCTGCAGAGCTGCTCCAGGGGGGGAAGAGCATTACGGACTTTGTACCGAGAAGAGGGCTCCTGGGATGAGTCAAACCCCGGCACACGCTCCCTCCACCGTGCCCTCCGACAGCTCCCGGGGCTCGAGTGCCCCGGGGGGAAGATGAAGTCCACCCACAGTCTGTAAAACACGGTGGAGAAGCCTCAGCCCTGCTCTCACAATACAAACCCTGAAGCATCCTTTAAGAAGGTTATTTTCCTCATCGCTATTATTCTTCTCCATGAAGAGTCTTGTTAACCAATTTTATCTTCACCCTGAAGTGGCTTATCATGACCTTTCCTCTGAAAAAAGGATTATTTTTTTTTGTTACCGTAAAGCAACAAGAACAGCTCTGCTTATTTGTACGTTCTTTTAGAGATTTACAGTGTGTGAAGATCTGCAGGTACAAAGTGATGGGGGGGAAGGGGCGGGGGGGCGAAGAGGGGAAAAAAAAAACCCCAAACCAGAGACTTCATCCTTACCCCAGGCTGCAGATAGCCGTGAACCAGGCACGGCAGCGACACCTGTGTCGGAGGACCGGATCAGTTCCGGCCCAAAGAAACATCCAGGCAGCGTACGTGCAGATGGACGGGCGCTGCGGTCGGGGCCGTGCCACACCGCAGCTTTTACGCTGCCATCGTAAGGGGCTAAACTTGGGAGTTCACGCACAGGTATCAGCATTAACTGGAAATATTTGAAAGGAAAAAGATGTTTTTGATACATTTAAGTCTTCCTGTACTCATTAGCCTGATGGGAAGCAGGCGGCCTGCTGGGAGCGGGAGCTCCACACCCCTCCAGACCAGTGGCTCCCATTCCGGTATAGTACGTCTCTGCTCGCGCACGTCGAGCAACTGAACAGGCATCCATGGAATATTAAATACTCCCTCAAGTTGCAATATATTAATACAATGTACAGTAAAATATATTTGCCTCATAATTCTGGAAATGCCGGCTGAGAGTTGGCTGAACGTAAAAATCGCTCGATCCTGGCTTATGTAGATAAAAGACCATCTTCCACATCTTCTGCCCCACAGCCTGCGGCATTATGGTCCTCTGCTCTGGGGAGGCCATACCTGGAGTAGCACATCGACTGCTGGGCCCCCAGTTCAAGAGGAGCGTAAGGAACTGGGAGAGCCTGGTGGAGGCTATGGTGGGCCCAGCAAGGGGCCCGCCACCCCCTCGGGGAGCGGAGCAGGCTGTGCGGGCTGGCACCGGGGCAGCCCCCACACCTAAGCTCCTGCAGGCCAGACACCAGCACCGCAAGGTCTGGCTCCTCCTGGCTGGGGCACGAGACACAGGCGGGGAAAGGGCTGTGCCTTAGGGCGCTCAGCTGGGACAGAGACGGAACTGCTCAGGGCAGCGCAGGTTACTGCCACCCTGCACCGGTGTTCAAGGCTCAGCTATGAAAAAACTGTTCCCTTTAGGCTGACTTCAACTGGCCAACTTCAGCTTTCCGACGGACACTGGACTAGATGATGCCTACAGATGCTTTCCAATCACTATTTCTATGA
>RSEF01000229.1:0-12537 GCA_003993805.1 Himantopus leucocephalus
GATTCTATATTTGTTATTATTTGTTTTAAGAAGACATTGAAAAGTACCGACCCCCAGCCTTCCCGCACAGTACCTGCCCCTTGACTCCCCCAGCCTCGACAGCTGAACCTTGTTCTGCTTTCCCAGGGCCCCCCTTCACCTTCAGCAGATCCTGCCATGACTTACCAGCACACGTATCTAACTGGTTGTGCAGCGGTGGCGCCGGGGGAACCCGGGCACTCCCGGGGGCTGAACAGAGTAACGAGACTTGGGCACCGGCCAAAGGAACCGCCCCGTCCCTTTCCCCTCTCCTCCCCTACTTTCCAGGAAAGCGGGATCACTGCAGTTCCCAGATCGAGAACGTAGAGATCTCGCCCCCTCCCGCAGGCAGAAAGGCTTTGGAGGGAAGGAGGCGGGAGCGAGAGCGCAGGCGCTTGTCCCGGGGGGCCGGAGGGGTCCCGGGGGACCGGAGGGCGCCCGGGGGGACCGCTCCCCGCTGGCGCCGCCGCCCGCGGAGCGCTCCCGGGGGCCCGCAGGAGGGAGGGGGGAACCGGACCGCCTCGGTCTACCCAGCGCAAGGCGAGGCTGTCAGTGGTGGCTGCGCTGGCCGCAGGCAGGTCCGAACGGGTCCCTGAAGAAATCGCTTAAGAAGCATGTGCTTAATTAGATTTCCTTAAGTTTGTGAAGTCCCTGTGCTATTAGGCAGCGTTGGTCTTGGCAGTTTAGTCCTAACTGCACAGAGAGATCTTGCTGTTATGTTCAAAATAATGGTGTTTTGGGCTGCCAGAGGTCCAGCGGCGGCACTGGGGGATGCCATTCTGCGGGTGACCTCCCAGCTGCAGAGCCAGGCAGCCCCCCGCTTGCTGCGGGAAAGACCGCCAGGCCAGACTGCTCCAGGCACTGTGGCTTCGGAGGTAGCGTGACCTGCCATCTCCAAATGTTTAATAATAATAATTAATTTTTAAAAAAGTAAATTCTTAGTTACTTGACTCTTACGAGCGCAGTTAAACGCCACCTTCCCCAGTGAGCTGCCTAAGGGAAGAGAGGGACCAAACCTGGGGTAGCTGATGCTATGCTGCCTTAGTGGACAGGAGACCTCACTCTTCTCAAATTTGGTTCAGCCTCCATCTGAAACCTGCGTAGAAAGGTTCAAAACCACTGCAGGCTGAAATAAGAGAGGCTGGTGTGAAATAAGATAGAGTCTTCAAAATGTCACAAAATTTTGCCCAGACTCTCGTGAATCAGCTCTGCAGCCAAACAAAGGGTATGGCTTTTGCAGATGAAATGAAGACAGCTGCTTTAATGATAGATATTATAATAAATAAGAATAACAATGTGTATTATAAATATTACCAGTATTAAGGCCCTGGTCCAGCAAGTTTCAACAGAGAGGCAGTATACATTGTTATCTCAAAAACATTTATAATAAGTTGGAGGTCTCTGAAAACATGTTATTGATCATTGTCAAGGATTATGAGTCTGATGGGTTTTTTTTATCATGCAGAAGCTTTTTATGTTTTGTGGGTTTGTTTGGGTTTTTCCCCCCAAAATGAATGGGTTTTAAATAGCCCTCTTGATTTACCAAATTGCCCTTTGCTTTGGATATAACCAAAACAAATTCTCAGCCAGCTGGTTTTGGAACCTTTTATTTAATATGTAGTTGAGAATGAACTGTTCTTAAAAAGGGTCTTTTTACCCAATTGTTCTTCAGTCTTGCCCTGCCAAAAACCCTGTTATAAAATATGTGTTATTACTGAGAAATACATAATAATTTTCTATGTGAATATATCATAGGAAATAGAAGCAAAATATAAATACCTATTTCAGTTGTGAGGTCCTTGGCTGCATGCAGAAGGTGTGTCTGGTCACTGGGAATTCTGAACATATTTTTACTCTGCACTAGCAAAGGTACTGTTTCCTTCTGCTAGCATAAAACCTTCATGCCCACTATTCCTATAGACCTTCATGTCCAGAAAATTGTGATTTTAAGTTGTCACTCTAAGAATTAAACCATGTTAGTACAGAATGTCTTTGTACTAGTGTAAGAACTTGGTTTGCATTTTTTAAAGTTATTATGGTACATATGGTTTCCTTCGTATGTAAAATAATGGAAGTACATAAGTTGAGTGATTGAGTGACTTGGATCGAGGAATTAATTTTATAGCTCTGTGTTTACCTTTATAGCTCCTCAGTACCTTAACTAGAAGGTATGGAAGTTTCATGCAGTTCTGAAAATCAATACTGAGTAAATTTTGTGGTTTTTCATGAACTGTGTGTGAGTCATGATGCTGTGTAGTGTGGGTAGAACATTATAATAAATATCTTTTCTTCTCTAGACAGTGTTTCCAACAAATACTTCTAGTAAAAATACAAAAAAAGGTATCCCAAGTGTAAACAAAGTGTGGCCTCACAAAGGAAGGGATTTATAATGAAATTCGTGAAACGTTTGATTAATGTTATCAGTGCTTTTTCAAGAAACCTATTGTTTCCAGCTGTCATTGCAATTTCTAAAAAAAAAAAAAAAAAAAAAANCCAAGTGTGAATCAGTTCCAAAGCATTAGCACTTTAATGCTTCACAAAGCCGTAACAAACAAGGATCCCGTTTTCCTGTTAAAGGGAAGGTAAAAATCAAACAACTAGGAAACTGATGGAAGTCAATTGATAGCGTGCATAGTTAGGTCTACTATAAAAAAATTACTTATTTCGTCAATATTAGAAGATTTTCTAGTGCTATTGCCTTTTTTTCCCCCAGTAATTATAGATGGCAGAGAAAGATGGTGGTTCAGTCAGGTTGGATTGTTTTGTGATGTCATTTAAAGTATGGTGAGTGTTTAAAAACATGCTGTGAAAGAAGGATAAAAGTTGAGAAAGGAGAATCAGTAGCAGATTTCTTCATGAGCATCAAAAAAAAGAAGTAAAGAAACCAGTAGTGGTAAAGAAGGATAATGTTTCACCTAGACATTAAACATTAATCGCGTTCTTGAGTTAATGAAAATCATGGCTAAATACTGTAAACTGTCACGTTGAATCTACTCAAGTCGTCAAAGAAAGCAACACACAGTGTTGGTCCTAATGTTTTTAATTATTCCTCTTTCAATCATAAATGTTCAAGAGACTTGNGAACTGTCACGTTGAATCTACTCAAGTTGTCAAAGAAAGCAACACACAGTGTTGGTCCTAATATTTTTAATTATTCCTCTTTCAATCATAAATGTTCAAGAGACTTGAATTTGCAAAAACATGGACATTATCTTGTTGCTTCTTGACCTGAATATGCATATCTCTTTAAATTTACAAACCATCAGGGAACTTTTGGGCTGTTCTCATAGTTATATGCAGTTATAAACAGTTATACACAAGGTCATGTACACCTGACCCTGTGATTTTGGACATTACGATCTCTACAACATTTATATTTCTGTTTTGTCTTTGTCTAATATATCCTAATCTTAATATTTGCCATTTTTCTTGATTACACTGATGCTAGATTTATACCTATTTCAGTTTTAGCATTATCACATTTTTTAATCAAGGGGCTAAGATTGATTTGCTTTCATTTCTGCATTTCTAGATTGATATCTGTTTCTAGATTCATATTCTATAAGAATTTCAAATTTATTTTTATAGAATATTGAAATTTTTGGCCCCTTTTACAGTAAAAATATACTTCCACACAATTTAAAAACAACCTAAGAAATCTACTGTGGCCCCATCAAAATACATTTTTAAACTGCAATATTTTTTTAATACTATCAATTACTTCAAAATTCTTAGGCATGACATTCTGTGTTTTTCAAGAATACCTGAACAAGTGTTACTTGAAAATGTTTCGATTTCAATTACAATTTTGTCTTTTAGATTTTTGTTATAGTACCTCTTTATTTGTAGGATTTATATCTCAGTAGCCAGTTGCACTGAAACATTTGTAGCTTAGAGAAGAATAAAGACTTACTGAGTAATTATTTTAACAGATGAATATTAGTATTTTAACATATCTGCATTCCACAGTTGCCTATTAAGAAATACCTATTAAGAAATACCTATTAAGAAATACCTATTAAGAAATTCCATACTACATTAACTAATTTGGAAAATGTAGTTAGTTGCGTGAGCCACCATATGTGAATCTATCATGGTTGTTTCTCTATTTCTCTCCTTTGCTTTCCTTCCTATGCTATACCCACCTCACTCCTGGGATTTCTTAACTTTGACCCCAGAATGCCGATTTATAGTGGTAATTGGCAAAAAATTATTAGAGCAGAATTGCTTCTCTTTAACTTCCAGGAGATAAAGCGAGAGACTGACCATTTGTGATTATTCTGTTCGGACAGTGATAACAACACCTGCCTGGTATTGCTTTTGTCACATGTTTAAGTTCTTCCAAGGTCATGGATCATTAGAAGTACTTAAATGAACAAGATAGCTCATTTCTACCTACAGCATACAATTTATTAACAAATCTGTCTCACAACGATTTAAAGAGTTAAGTAATATTTATATCGCTGTAGATCTAGTTCCTTTACATATACCCAGCAGTAGATCATTTGAATAAGAGATAGTGTGGTAGAATACCCACTTTCTAACAGGTTTATAGCCTGAGTAGTACACCATCTGCACTTGTTTCCTGCTTGGGTTATGGTTGAGCTTATGCAGTTAGTTTTAATCCATAAAATCCTAAGTGACTGAAGACCTAGATATTTGCGATCGCCTCTTGTTCAGTAGTATTAGCAGTGCTACTAGAATTAGATCCATTATATTTTATATAATAAAAGGCTACTGGAAGGTTCTTACACTTTCTATGCTTTCCCTGTGTAACTTTTAATATATGGGACAATGCTGTAAAAGGTCTAACATGCAGATTTGCATGTCAGATGAAAAACAGTTATTATTATTTTTTCAGTATTATTCAATGCCCATCAATAAGGGTCTTTCAGTAGTGTGCTATAAGTAATGCACTGTAATCCTCTCTATGCTCTTTTTACTAATTACTGATAATATTATATAAAATTCAGAACAAGCTGGACACACAACAATGAGGAACATCATTTTTGCTAAGCAGATTACAAATAACAACATGTACATTTTACAAAGATAGAGAAATGGAAATACCAAGAGACAAAAAGAGAAGGGTCAGTGATTTGAAGGAAAAGGGAACAGTTAAGTAGGTGAAAAGCCTGGCAGGCATAGACATTGAGAGTTACAGGAGTGAACAGGTGGCTAACATATCCCCAAAACCCAACAGAGTAACTAAGAACATTTTTATCTTCCTTTATCTTCCTGTAATTAATGTAAAGGAGTACTCAGCTTGTGTTATCATAATGCATAAAATTAATGCCCTACATATTCTGCTACATTAAAAATTATTAAAAGAAATATCAGAGAGGTTATATTTCCAATACAAGATTAACAAAATAAAACAATTAAATGCATGTTTGAATGTACATATACAAATCTTAAATTATATTTATTACATAAATAATTTGATGGCTTTAACCTTTATTGTCATAAAATAGAGCTGCTTTTTTTTTTCCCCATAGCACTGTTTTCTAGACACATTTCTCTGTCTTAATACATACAAGTATTACTAAAACTGTATTTAAATTATCCTGCCAATGTTTTTCTGGACAAAGTGTCAAATTAAAAACACTTCTTTCCCCTTCATGACCACCCTAGAAATGTCTATATACATTATAGGTCTTTCAAACAACTGTCTTTTAAAAGGGTTTTGGTGAAATATCAAGTAGGCTGGAATTGGTTTCTAATGGGAAAGCATGAAAACTGCTGTTGTGCATTTGTTTAACTTAATTATTTATTCTGGCAATGAGATTAAATTATTATTATATTAATATTCACAAATCGTAATGAATTAGGATTAATATGAAAGAAAAAGACTGTCAGAAAGAGGGTCATTGTAACATTTGATTTGGAAAAGTGTAAATACATTCTTTGTGGTTTGAATAGAAATGTGACTTGGGAATTTTTAAGTTAAAAACCTAATAGTAATTTGTAGTTCAATTTGGCTACAAAACAGCTTGATCTGAAGCTTCATAACCATAAACTACATCATGGAATGAAGAAGCTATAAGTGTATTTTTCTTAATTCTTAGCTGCATTTACATACCATTGATAAGCATTACTTCCAGAACCTTGTGTCAATTCAACCTTGACATGTGTTTCCTTCCTTAAGCCACAATTCAACTTCAAATATTCAATCACACCTTCTGCTCCAGAAATTTTTGGTCTTGAATATTTGTCAGTTTTGCATACATCTCTTTGCAGAAGGTGAATTTCTGTTTGAGTAGTTCTATTACACTTCTTCAACAATAAATTTGAAGGTAATGCAACTACTTGTTGAGAACTGGTTCTGGGAGCATGAAAACCTTAGGTTTAAATTCTTCCACTTCTTTGTCTGATGAAATACATCACACAAGCTTGAATGACCTTACTATTTTCTGAAAGAGTATGAGGAACTTGTCTTTTCCANTTTAGGTTTAAATTCTTCCACTTCTTAGATTGTCTGATGAAATACATCACACAAGCTTGAATTACCTTACTATTTTCTGAAAGAGTATGAGGAACTTGTCTTTTCCAGCTCTTTATTTTTATAAAGTTGCTGACTCTTTTACAATGCAGGTTTAAGTTTTGCAGTTTTATCTATTTTGTCTTCATTATATATATTGGTACTCCAACTTAATGGGAGCAATGACGTGAAGAGAGGCTGCATTTGCAGCCTTCAAGAACAAAACCTTAGTCTTGAACTTCCATTTCAAATGGGCAAAATCTTAATTATATGCACATTTAAACTACCCTCTCTGTTGTGATTTGCACTGCTTACAACAACAGTTGGCATGCAGCTGTACATTGAGACTCACTGATGCTTCTTGCTCTGTATTTAAATGGGATATTTAGGAATTTAAATGTTCAGATGCTCTTTCATGACATCCAGTTAATCTACCTATTGTGCAAACAGGAAATAGATTAATAAGCCTATTTAAATGAATAGTTGGGGTAAAAATCTTGCTTTCCTCTTCTTCCCTACTAAAAAGCTTTCTTTAAGATTGATTTTTATTTTTTTTAAAGAACTGTTCTATTTCTGGCTATGACTTTTGAGTTACAATATTCTAAAGGTGGAATCATTTAATTTGAATCATTTAACTCGGATGTTTGTGATAAGTCTGCTGTAATTAGTGCTATTTGTGATTCAATATGTGACACTAACACTTCTGAGCTCGGTCACAGGTACTGTCATCATGTATGTCTTGCGATATACATGAAGAGTAGAAATACTGTCAGCTTGACATTGAAGAGTCCGAGTACTTTGCAGAGAAGCAATGAAAGAAGCCTATGATCAAAATCAAATTGAAATTTCGTCTTTGTCATACTTCAGCTGAAATTTTAACAAAGCTAGGTTGTTTTTTTTCTTTTTCTATTTTTTTTTTTCTTGGAGGGGAGAGAGAAAGAGGAAGGGAGGAGACAGAAAAGGGAGAGGCATAGGGTGTGATCTCTGGGAACCAAGCAGGTGCAGTTTGTCACCATCTACTTAAAAGAGCTGCAGAGAGTGTGATGAACCTTGGAAAACTTTTTTAGCTCTGAGGTAGCTCATGAAATGTGCATATAAGTGCCCAATACCTCAAATGTCCTATATACACTAAAGAGCACGTAGAGTTTCTGGTAGTTTGGATAGACATATGGTTATCTGGGGCAGGAAGGAGCATTTGTGACATGATATTATGTATTTATTATATAAACTGCAAAATAAGGCTTATTTGTAAGTACTTTAACTGATTAATAATGACCGGATGTTGGATTTTTCTGTAGGGAAGTCATGTCCTTTTCTGAAGTCATGTCCTGTTCTGTACTTTATGACTATCATTTGCTATCCTACATGTTCTATCTTTTGCTGATATCATAATTTGAGGTGGGAGCAAGTTGCCTTCCTTCACACTCATCTAATAGGTACCAGGTCCATTAAGAGTGCTATGTACTATATTTGAATAGTGTTTCTGTGTTAATTAGATGAATACTTATTTTGTAGCATGTCCACATAGAGTTTTCAGAAGCATAAGTAAGAGAAACTTCTGAAGGATTGTTTTCCTGCTTTTATGATGAAGAGAAAGTTTTGCAATCGTAGACTAGCTTCTTGGGCATGAGTACAGGGCATGAGAATCTTCTTATTGATTCTACCAAAGTATTATATTCCATACCTCTTTTAGTAATAGAGAGATGGAGTTTTATAATTTCAAAATGGCTCTGTGCCAGTTTCATTCAAATAACTGTCACTTTCGTGTTCACCAGCTGTGGGAATGAAATTGGCCTTGTCTTTAGTAGGTGGTTTTGCTTCTGCTAAAAGATAGGCTAGAAAGCAACGTAATGCTAAAAGAAGTTAGAAAGTTTAATGATTTAAGAGGATATGAACTCTCTGGTCAGCATGGAATTTATCTGAACTGAGAGTGAGGATTTAAGAAAATTGTACCAAGTATAGTGTACTTAGAAGAAGAAAGAAAGTTTCCTACATTCTTTGCACCTCTGACTGAGGGACAGCTGTTATACAGACTTGTCAATAGCCTGCCTCATTTTGCATTAGTGGATTAGTGCATTTTTTCCATTCATTTTTACCTGGTGTGTAAAGCATGGCATGTCTTTACCATTGTTCCAAATGGAACTGTGATTGTTCAGCGTGCCCAGTAGACTGGGTGCAAGCAACACCGGTCTGGGGTGTCTGCCTCCAACCACATGGTTTCACTAGCACAGTATACCCATGACTCTTAACTGCTGGAAAGAATGTACTTAGAATATATGGATGCAGTATGCCAATAGCATTGGCTTTGTGTTCAAAACCACAAAAAAACCAAGGATGCAGCAGTGGAAGTTCAGTAACAGAAAACCTCTAGAAAACACAACAAAACCAGCAATCACCAAATACTGAAAGCATATATGGCTTTCATGCATTATTGTTGATGATTCTGTGTTAACTGAGGCAAGTTACAATTGTAGCTTCATCCTAAGCAAATTCGTATTTGGTGCTGTCCAAATTGTTTGATGTTACATTGACCAGGAAGTGTTTTCCAACAGTAACTCTAGCAATTGAGCACCGTAATACTAAAATCGGTTGGCATACTCCTTCTGACACTGTCTTTAAACAACCAGCCAGAGTTTTCTGAAGGTCATTTGTAGTGGTCTTCTCCAAGTAGTAGCTTGCGTTCTAGGTGGTTTGTTTACTGCAATGTTCAAAGGCTGCAAAATGTAATTCATTGAGAAATACTTGATAGCCAAATTGGTGTCTGATTTCTTTGGATGATGCCTGACTAACTTTCAGGGAATGCCTATGAGTAGAACATGAAAGCAGTGAAAGACATCTTGGCAATCTTCTTTGCATGCCCTCCTGCCACATGCCATTCTCTCAGTCAATTGTAAGGACCTTGTTTATCCAGCCGGTCTAATTCCATGCAGAACTTCCTTGTAGTAAAGATCTTTCTCTCGCATCCTGTGGTACCTTACATCTATATAATGTGCTTATGGAAATAACTATTTTTGGCATACTTCTTCTGCTATGAGTATTTGAATATTTTTGCCCTAGAGGCAAATCTGTGGAATTCTCTAGAATACCAAACTGCAGCTATGCAATTAATACATGAAAATATTTTGAAACACGCATGAAGAATCTTTTTTTTGTGTGTATATGTGTCTTAGCAGAAAAAAAATACATTCAAAATTTCAATAGCTTGTCCTATTCTCCTAAAAGCTTCTGGCACATTTTTGGGGACATATTCCAAGTTGTTTCTTAATCTAGGAAGCTTGCCCATAGCTAATCCTGGAATTCCCTGGGAAGTTGACTTTAGTGAAAACAAGTGACTATGTAGTAGATTTTATTAATAGAAGATGTGTTTTGTCACTCCGTAAGTACTAGATGATCTGTTTTCCAGGGATTGTATGACATGCACAGTTTTAACGTTTGTGCTTTATGCTGGAAAGTGACTTCAGATAAGAAATTAGATTGCTGGTATTATGCAGGCTGGTTTTAAATCAAATTTTCAGGGGCAAAGTTGAATGTTATGGCCACTGAATTGAACATCTTGGCCCAAAATTTTACCATTTTAATATTTTTACATAATTAAACTACTGCTGAGTAGATATACCTAATGACTGATCCCTCATTGTCATCTGCTTTGAAGTACATAAATATTACACTATTAACTTTGAGGGAATAACTGCCTCGTATAAGTAGAATAGGTCCTTTTTCCCTTTCATGTGTGCCTTTTATCCATATGATCCATTACGCACTTTTCAAATTCTTAATAAAGTGCAGGTATTTGGAATTTTTCTGAATGAGAGACCATTTGTTCATAGCAATTAATTTCCAGCACTTCCAGTTTGGTCTTTAATTTTACACTCAGCTTTTCTCTTTGCAAATAGAAACCAAAGGAAAGACAAGAGATGATGCAATAATTGTCTGTTTTTTCCCACCCTCCAGATCTGTTTGGTGGTGGTGGTGTTTGATGTTCCCTACCCCACTCTAACCAAATCTCCAACAGGAAAAAAAAAAGTCCATTGGTTATCATTATTTTATCAACATTTGATGAAGATGGTAAAGGCACCGTTTTTTTCTTTCAAAAAAATTATTTGGGGTAAATGTATTTCAGTCTCATGTTAGTATTAATAAGTTTATTGAGAATATGACTAAATAAACTAATGTGAAAGTTCTATTTCTAAAAACATTCTTTGATATGAAAGGGTCTCTTTTTATACTGAAAAAATGGGGTGTTACAGGAATTCCCAGCTTTGTCTTTAATATATTTTGACCAACTTCAATGCAGTTTGGTTTGCTTTCTGTTCTTCCAGGTCTGTTTCCATACACAGCAATTTCTCAGTCTCTAAGATGATCTAAGTGATGTCTTTCACTTTGAGATTGTCCTCTTCTAACCATAAATAGGTTAATGTTCAGTCATACCTTGTCTATTATAGGCTTCCAACTCTCTTTAGTGTAGTGATTTTTCTAGACAGCTTTATTTGACATCTGACTCTATTCTGATATGTAAAAATATGTTTGTGCGTAGAGATGGCAGAAGAAAATACTTTTTATTTCATCCCTAATAAAATATCAGGATATAATAAACAATTTTAACTGCTCGTAGACAAAGTATACCCTATACAAAGTATACAGATTTAACTTACCTCAAAGATCAACAGTTAAATCCTGTTGNATGGAGAAGACAGAAGAAAATACTTTTTATTTCATCCCTGATAAAATATCAGGATTTAATAAACAATTTTAACTGCTCGTAGACATAGTATACCCTTACCAACCGCCTACAGATTTAACTTACCTCAAAGATCAACAGTTAAATCCTGTTGCAGAGAATAAATTCTATGCTGATTGTCTTTCCCCAATCAGCAAAGTAAGGCTTCTTAGTACATTTTTCACCAAGCAAATCTTGTATAAATAAACCTTTTAGCTTTTTAATAATTTTTTTTTTTAAATCTGTGGATCACTGAGCATATTACAAGGGATGGCAATATCTCGTTTTATAAGCAAGAGTTGGAATAGATATGTGGACTATTGTTTATAAGCTCACATTTTAAATGTAGGAGACCTTTTTTTTAAGATCAGAATGTTATTTAAATCATAGTAACTATACCCTTTCAGTGCTTTCCACCTCCAAAGATTAATATTACGTCTAAAAGAGACAAGGTTTATCCAAGTCTATAGATGGAGGAATGGGTTTTTAGAAAGGTAGCATGGCCTTCAAGGCCATGGAAATATTAAGAATAGTAATTGGAAGTCACATCAGGACATATAACTTCCATGAGAAATTTTTGTGTCCCAGTATAGATCAGACCTGGCTTAAGGTTAGTTTTCTAAGCAAATGCTGAAATGCCTTGTACAGGCAGGTTTGTGATTTATACTTTCTAATTCCTTCCTTCTGAAAGATGGGTTATACTTAACAATATATCTTCTGCTTTGTAGAAATATTTCTTACTAGAAAACCAGGGAATGGGACTAAGTGTTAACAACCCATTATATCATCTGAGTCATATGCTCAGCCTTCCTTTAAAGCGAATGTACTTTAAACTAATTCTTGGGGTTTCTTTTCTATTTTCCACTAAATTATTTCATTTATTCACTACTAGTTGGAAAGCAAAGGTTCCACAAGCAACAGAAGTAGGTGAATTCTGTAAATCTGATTATGACACATAGTTCAGATCATAACTCCTTATAATAATAGAATATCAAGACATTGACATCATGTATAATGTTAACAGAAATATATTATTACACTAAATTTAAAATTTTAAATTATTTTCTCTGAGGAAACCATAGAAACTGCTAAGGCTGTGTGTAAGATGAGAAAAAACAATTTATTTACACAAAGAGAATTCTGAAATAGCTATTTCAGCTGAAATAAGAACAGCAGATGCAGCTTAGTAGTTGCAGATACTAAGTGAGATTTAAAACTGGGTAAGAAATAGCACAAGCTTTTAAGAAAAAAAAATCAAAGAGAGATTTAAAGGAATAATTAAAAGAATAGAAAATAATAAAGGGGAAAAGTTTTCTAGGAT
>RSEF01000023.1:0-19399 GCA_003993805.1 Himantopus leucocephalus
GATCTAAAAGGTCCCTTCCAACCTCAACAATTCTATGATTCTAACAGGGCTAGGAGCAACAGGAGGGAGCCTGCAGCTTCTGCTCTGAGCACATCCCAGCCCAGCCCAGCAGTACCACATGAGAACTTCTTTCAGGACTCAGTTTAAGTCAAAGTAGCTCTCAGACCTCTCTAGTACAGACAGAGTTTCTGGAATCCTGGCACTTTCTGAAAAGCGCGCACTGACTTTCCCTTTTGTCCTCATCCCTGGGAGCCCAGGACTATTCTGTTGCCCAGTGGAAAGGGGTTGGAAGTGGGACAGGAGGGTTTTCCATCTGCAGGGTGGAGGGGAGGCAAAGCCCTACAGATACCTGGGTCCGCTTCCACGCCAGGGCCTTGAACTCAGCTCTTTGTAGTAGCCAGTGTAAAGCAGAGGAGAGCAGGGACACGGTGCATTCTTGCCTTTCCTCCCCATCGCAGCATGGCTGTCCCAAACGAGGAGGGACACTCGGGTGCTGGGGGCAGATTGCTCAGGGGCCATCAATGGTGACAGCATTGCCCCGGCGCGGGCACCGCTAAGCAGCCGTGGTACTCTGACACAGGCAGCGAAGGCAGGGTGCGTCCCAGCCCCCTGGCACCCAGGGACACCCAGGGACACCCAGGAACTCCCACGGAGCGCTGCTGCCACCCGGTGGCACTGGGCGACAACCACAGCCCAGTCCAGCCACAGTGCTGCCGGAACTGGGTGCTGGGGGAGTTTCACGCCACTGGGGTCATTTTCCAGGAGCTGGTCCTGGCCCCTTCCTTCCCGCAGCCGTGCTGTTTGCTCCAAAGACGGTGGGATGCACGGGCTGCCTGTAACGGTGGTGACATCTTCACATTTTGCACCCTCAGAAATCGGAGTGAGGCGCCAGGACCCTGCAAATCCTCCTCCTTGCTGAAGCAGAACATAACTGTAAGCACATCAGTGTTATGGGGATCTCTAAAGCTATTTCAGTTGCTTTAACTCCTTCTGCAAAACTCCTTTTCTGCCCCATGAGCTCCCCATGTCCCATGTGGCCGCTTACCACTGGAGCAGAGCCAGTGCTGGTCCACCAGGCTCTGCTCCAAACTCTGCTCCTGCACCATGTCCTTCATGTGTTGAGGACCTCCTGCTGCCTGCCCCAGACTGCTCACCAGGCACTGCAAGGGCCTTCAGATGCCTTCTGTGTCCTGGATCCAGAGAAGCTGGACATGCCAGGGACTGGCAGCATGGCCCAGCCACTGCAGCGGCACAGAACCAAATTCATGCACCTATTGTCAGAGAATGACTTATTTAGTCTAAATCAAACTTAGGTGACACAGGTCTCCTATCTAGTTCTGCCACAGACTTTCTGTGCAGTCTCAGACAAACCTGTTAATCTCCCCTCATTCCAGTTTCCTGTCTGCTCAATGACGCTGAGCCCATGCTTCATAAAAGCTTAGTGATCATCGTCCCTGTGGTCAGGTAACACAGGTATGAAGTGCACGATAACCCACGTTGCCGTACCCAGGAGCATCCTTCTCTAAAAATTTCTTCTGGGGCCACACACTGGAAGTGCACAATAGCACTGAGCTCTACAGACTCCCAAAATCCTGCATCATCTGGATACCGATACCTACTGACCTCATCCTCAGGGCAGATACACAGAAACTGTCCGAACTGCAGCAAGTCTGAGGTCTGCCAAATCCACTGGGCTGCCTGCATGAGCAGCCACAACCAGCTGCTCCAGCCAGAAGCAGAAGCGATTTGCCATGAGACACAGCTTTAGAGAGCTTGCGCTTTGATGTGTGCAGCACAGCAACCCTTTGAAAACTGCTGAAAGCCTCTCTGGATTATCTTTTGCTCTCATTGTCATCCCATCCTTCTGCTAAGCATCCCCCAGTTACTCCCTACAGCTGAGAGTTCCATAGGCCAATTATATGAATTGTTTTGAATTTGTATCAGATATCACTTTGTTCTTGGTACAAAACAAAATATAGATGCTGTTGAAAAACGTGTGGTTGGCCAAGTTTTTTGAGCCCACTGTCCTACCTGCTCCCCAGCCCAGGACTAGTGGAATGCAGATAAAGCTGTACTGCTCCAGGACCACACGTTCCCCTGGGCCTTCAGGGATCCCCCACCTTCCTGCCTGCAGCAAGTGCTGTTGTCCAGTTCGTGCAAGGTTTTCCAGTATCAGAAACTTTACTGACTTTAACAGTGAATTGTGATTTGTAATAAAAGATTTTGCCTTGTGCTGGCAGTCACTGTCGTACACATGCTCTTGGTTTGCTGGCTATGGATATCTGGGTCTTGTCCCTGGTTTACCATTGCCAGATACCATCTATAGCCTTATTTTAAAACCATTTAGGACATTTAGCACCCCCCCAGCCCGCCAGTACACAGGCTGTTTCTGATTATATTGCCTGGCCACTGGAAAATAAAATAGCAAATGAATAGTGAGCAAGGAGTTTCTCCTGAGGAGTGGGAGCATGCCAAAAGGTTCTCGCCGTCTCGGATGCTCAGCTCCTCGGAGACTTTGTCTTCCAGATCAACACTGCTATAGCCTCTCCTGAAATACATCAGAGCCAGCAATCCTCATTTCTGCCTGGTGTAAAGACCGGTTATTGCTGTAAGCACAGCAGGAATACAGAGGTCTCACCAAGCCATACCATGAGTTTGGTGCCGGGGAAGCAAAGCCTGTCTGAATGCGCGGAATGCTGTCTGGTACAAAGGCAGCAAGACAGCTCTGCTGACGACTCCAGTCCCCTGTTTGGTCCACTCAGCTGAGAGGTCAGTGCCTTCCCAGGCTCTATTTTGAGAGACTTTCCAAGGATTTTGAGGCACCACAGAAAATGAAGGCAATCTATCAGGTCTCTGCCATGGCTTGACATAGACACCCCTCCATGCCAACATGCACCAGATGGTAAGCCAGTGTCCTGTCTTCTGCATCCCATCAGTGACAGCCCTCAAAGCATGGGATCCTGGAGAAGGACTCTTCTGCAGAGCTCCAGAGCTGCTCCTGTCCCCCCTGCAATCACCTCCAGCACTGTCAGGAGGATCCTTCAACTCAAGAGGTACAGACATGGCATGTCATTTGAAGACACAGCAGAAACACAGGCCGTGCTTAGGTAACATACCCAAACAGGAATGAGTGCATGATGCCTAAAGAGGTTTCAAGGGCTTCCCAGCCCCACTTTTCCTTACTGCTCAGATTCCAGGCTTTCCAAGCACTGGGAGAGCACTTCTACCTGGCATCAAGCTACTTCCCACTGCTGACCAAGAGCAGTAAGTAGCAATGATGTGAAAAGTACCTCCAGAGCAGAACTGATCCTGAGAGGCAACTCCGCCATCACCTCCCTGGCTGCCAAACAGTGCTGTGTTCACTAGGAATGCCACTTCGCACCTAGGCACATCTGTGGTCTCAGAACCAAAAACAGCAGGCAGAACCGCAGCTTGATGGGCTTCCACGCCATCACCTCGATAGTGATGACCCATAGTGCTTTGTAGTCTTCCTTCTCTGTATTCTCTCTGTTCTTCCGAATCTTCCTTTTGACTGACAGGTCTGAAGTGCATCCAACGACACGGACATGACATTTTCCACATCCTGTTTCCTTCTCCAAGGATGACTCCAAATTAATTTATCTTTGCAAAGTTTTTTGAAAGGTCTTTGAAGACTCCACTATGAACAGGCATTACAGGCACCCTGGACATGCTAGTTGTCTTCTTCCATGATTGGATTTAGCCTATGAAGAAGAAAGATTCTGAATTCATGCTAGCAGCATGCAAGCTGGTGACTTTTGTTATGGTAATTCAGTGTGGCTACCAGTGTGTGAATCCGGACTATCCTTCCTTGCATACGTATGCTCTCTCTGCTATTCGATATTGCTCCCCACAGCAGGTTCTGGGGGGGAGGACTGTTTCTTCAGTCTCAGGAGAAATGTACCACTGAGAAAGGACTAATCTTCCTTGGAGGGCTGGAGATTTTGTTAGATACATCTAGAAGCTAGGATGATTTCACACTGCTGAGTCTGTAGGCAGAAACGCAGTGCAGGTGCAGTCCCTGAAGGGCAGCAGTGAGCACTGGTGGAGGACACGTGCATTGCCCTGCGTTGTGTATGCCATGAGCTTCCTTAGACCCCAGAGATTACCTCTGTGGTCAGTGAGCCATTCCTCTTCTTTCTACTGCTCATTTTGTCTGCAGACTTTGTTTCTCTATAGATGGTCCTATTTCATTGGAAAAGTGTGCAAAAGAAGATATTGTCAGTTCTTCTGCATTTGAAGAATTGGTTCTTCAAACATTGAATAAATTCCCCAACTTAAAACTGCTGTAAACATTTTTCTAACCAATCTTTACTTTTTTGCACAGGGATGGACAGAATTGATGCTGGGAGATTCAGGTACACAACACAGATTTATTTTGCAATCAGACAGTTATGCCTGATGATGGTGAATGTATATAGGGTGGGAAACAGCTGGCATCACGAAGCTTGGCTGTGCTCCCTTCCTCCCCCATGGGTCAGTCAACGCCTGCAGTGAAATTTCATGACCCAGAGATTCCCTTCTTTTGGAATTAACAATTTTATTGGTTTTCCCAAAAAAAACCAACTCCCAGGGCACAAAAGTACCGAAAGAAGATGCTGGTGCTTTTCAGCCAGACAATATCATGTGTAAATTATCAGGCCAGAAATTTACACAATAAAGCACATCCATCTTCAAGAGACTGGCTGTTTGTCTGTCACCTCTTCAGAGCTGACACTGACAAAACAGAACAAAAGAGAATGAAAAAGATCTCTTATTCTCTCAGATGAGAGTGTCATTATTCTTCAAAGGAAGGGAGAGAGTGTGGGATTTTATCACAGCAAATGCATCACACTCAAATGGACACTCTCAGAAGAACAGCTTATCCAGGGGAACATACTGTACATCTCAGCTGCAGCCAAACAATTCCAGCATCATTGCAGATCTTCAGGAACCATGAATCCGATACAGCCAAGAGAGGGATCTGGATTTTCACAGTAACCTTCTGTCAAGAGACAAAGAAAACCCTTTTAAAGCGCTTCTTCTTTTCTTTAAAGTGTATTTTCATCTCCTGACAGTGGTTTGCTTATTTAGTGTATCTAAAAGAGACCACTTGCACTACAAATTACTGGCTACTGCAGTCCAACACCACCATCTGTTTGCTTTACTTACATTTATTTTATAAATCCTTTCTTAGGAATACAATTTGGGGGGTTATTATGGTTTGAGAAACCCACAACAATTTATTGTCATTTAGACAATTGTTCTATCACCCGATGACCCCTCCCCACCCAGGAAAAGGAATCGGGGAAAAACAAGGAAACACAAGGGTTGAAATATAAATAGATTTAATAGGATAAGACTAGATAATTAACATTAATAACACTAGAAGCCCAGTATTGATCCTAATACCAATATAAAATATACAAGGATTATACTCAGCCAATTCTATCCAGAGGAAGCCGTGCACCCCCAGCAGTGGACAGCAAGTGCAGGACACTGTGAGCGCTGCGGCTTCAGGAGGAAGGGGAGGGCTCAGGGGTCCAGCACCAGGGCAAGAAGTTCTCAGGATCGCAGCCATCAAGGGAGAAAGAGAACTTCGCATCAAACTTTCTCATTTATATTGACTGTGATGTTCATGGCATGAAATAACGCTGTTGGCCAGCTTGGGTCAAGTGCCCGGGTCTCACTCCTCCTCATGCCTGCACCTGGCGAGCTCGAAAACACTGAGACCTTGAAACCCACATACCAGAGCTGGCTATAAAGCAAGTATTTCCACAAATTCAGACACTTGAGTCTTCTAAAAGTGCAGTTTTCCCAGGCATTAGAAGATAAATTAGTCCTGTGTCGCTCAAACAAGGACAGGGGTATGAGGGTTATTTCTCCTAGAATACATCTGCAGCTGAAAATCAAGTTCCAGTTTGTTAATACTCTTAAATAAAGAACAGCGCTTAACTAAAATTTGTAGCACTGTTTAATAGAATTTACTACATTCTCTTTCAAATTAGTTTCTGTCACAAATGGGGTCAGTCTGGGAATCGTCTGTGCTACCCTCGGTGCCCTCTCCAACACCTGCCTGCTTTGTCATAAGTCGTATCTGTGCTCGCGGAAGACTTGTTGAACATGAACAAGTGTTTTAACAATTCAGGACCTGCAAGGATTTGCTTACATGCTGTTTCAAGCAAATCAGCGGTCAAATTGACTTCAACAAACTGTTCATGTGCTTAAAGCTGAATAAATCTCTACGGCACATACAGTTTTCATCCATAGCCCTGCTCTATATTTAACACAATTATGACCTGTTGTGGACACTTCTGTAATTAGAAATTTCTTACTGTATCAGGCATTTCTCAAAGCAATATTTACACTCTTACTTTTAATCATACATACACTGATTTCATACAGGGCATTACCTCAGATTTTTTATTCAAAACTTAGGTGCACTTTCCTTGAAATACTATAGCTTCTGCAGTGTGTAGCAGAAATGTATGTTAACTTACATTTCTTTGCTCTTCAGTTGAAAGCTAGCATTGCATTACTAGCTGAACAAAAAAAGGTGAGACACTGTGTAAAAATATTACGGATTTTTTAAATCATTTAACATTGTAAATTGTTCTCAATATTAAAAAGGTTCTATGTTTTATATTTCTAATTGTTTTCCTCCTAGTTTATATTCTGATATTGCTAAAGTGATTATTTTGTAATTTCTGTGGATACACGCTGCAATATTCGTGCTTTTTATATCAAAATATCTCATTTTTATTGTGCTTAGAAATGGACACACCAACAGCTTCACTAACAAGTAAACACTGAAACGCAAAATCAGATACTGAACTGGACCAAATCAAAACTGAATTGCTTCAGCAAGGTGACATGTCCACCTCCCCCATCAGCACCTGCTACCTGAAACCAGGGAGAACACTTACTCTTCAGTCACTGACCGGCTTTCGCCTTTGACTGAAGCCTTAAATATGGGCTCGCCTGTGTAATAAATGTTCACAGTAACTTTGTTAATTTATTGCACGGCGTTGTTAGCAGTGAAGCAATTTCCTTCTTTAGAGGCTGCATTTTCAGGTAACAGGGCTATTTATACCAGCAGAGTGAATGTGAATAGCACTTCAGTATCTTCAGGATAAAAAAAAGCACCTACAATTTAGTTCATTATGTATTTTAAGCTGAAATTAAAACAAGGAAAAAAAACCCCTAATTTTACAGCCTTGTTTTGATTAAAATTAGTTATCTGACCAAATTATACAACCGATTAATTGCTCTGCTGTCTTGAAAAGGCATTTTCCCAGGAGCAAGTATATGCGTGTCATGTTTTGAGATGCAAGTTAAAGTAGTATTATATGGAAAGAATCTCATAATTGTCTTTGACAGCTCTATAGTAATGGCAAGATAAGGGATAAAGTTCAATCACAAATTGTTATGTATGCTCTGCTTCAACACAATTATTCATTATTCTCCCACTCTTATTGACTAATTATAAATTCTAGGCCTTTTGGAAAGCCTAGAGCTTTTCAGAGCTGCTACAGCCGCATATATCTAATGAGGCCCAAACCATTAGCTACCTTGTTTTGCATTGCATTCACGCAAGCACAGGTTGTGACCGGAACAGCCCCGGCTTTCCCTGGGCCTGCAGCGAGGCCTTCCCCCGCTTCCCTCAGGCGGGCCCGGGCGTTTGCCCGCAGGATGAGGCGGGTCAGGAAACGGCCTGTTCTTACAGAAACCATCAGCGCCTCCATGCGGCCCATCCGAAGCAGGAGTGTGGGCCCTGGCAGGGCAACAGCCCAGGGCACAGCTTTCCCCCGCCACTAGCAGATGGTGCCACTGCCCGACAGTGAAACCACACATCCAGACCCACACGGCTCCTCCTCGGCGCCCTCCCAGGCAGCCATGGGCCACGGTGCCACCGACAGCCGCGCCGGGCTCCTCCTCAGCGCCCTCCCAGGCAGCCATGGGCCACCGACAGCCGCGCCGGGCTCCTCCTCAGCGCCCTCCCAGGCAGCCATGGGCCACGGAGCCACAGACAGCCGCGCCGGGCTCCCCCTCACCAGCCTGCGGGCGGGGGGCGGGCGCACTGTTGCCGTGGCAGCCCGCGGGCTCCCCGCTCCTCGAGCGCGCAGGCGCCGGCGGCCGCGCCTCGCGCATATGCGGGCCCTCGGCCAGCAGCGGCCGCGCATGCGCAGAGGCCGGCGGTGCTCTGTCAGCTGGGCCCGGCGGAGCCGCGCTCCCTCCCGCCCTCCATCGCTCCCGCCCGCCCGGTCCGGCCATGTCGTACGGCCCGCTGGACCCCTACCGCCCCGGGGCGCCGCACCCGCCGCGGGACTTCGCCGGCATCATCCAGACATGCAGCGCCAACGTGCAGCGCATCGCGCAGTACAGTGAGTGCTCCCGGGCCCGGGCGGGGATGTGGGGCGGCCCGGCCCGGCCCGGCGGGCGCCCTGTGAGAAGCGCGGCGGCCGCCTGGCCGGTGGGGCGGGGACCGCTCTCCTCGGGGGCGCCGGGGCTGGCAGAGCCTCCGCCAGCGCGGTGCCGGGCGAACCGAGGGCTGGCTCGGCCGCCGGCACCGGGGGCCTCCCTGGCCCGTGGCCGTGGACACAGGCCAGCCGGTGGCTGAGCTTCCTCCTCCCTGCCTTGTAATTAACGGCTGGCGTGCTGCCGCTGGCCCGGGCGAAATGCGCTCCTGACCCTCTTGGTGCGGTGTTTGTGTCATTCTTACCAAGCTGCGCTCTTCCCCAGCGGCAGTGACGCCCTCTGTCACCCCTGGCGAGAGCCCGGCTTCTCCTTCGCCTTCAGGTGCCTTCAGTGAGGTGCTCAAGTGGGAGCAGGGAGCCACGGGTTGTCACCTCGCCTTGTGCGGGGCATCTGGGGGAGGCTACTGTTGCAGAGGTTTCTGAAGGCTGTTGTTAACTTGCTGGTTTCCTCTTAAATGTGCTGGTAGAGTTCTGCAGGGAAGCGTTGGGCTGTTGAACAGATTGGCATTAAGTAAATGGCATTGCAGCTTCTTAATCATATGGTTGTCGTTAGAGAAATTTATCAGTATTGTAAGCTAACCGTTGAAATTCTAGTATTGATTGTTGAAATACTGTTTATGAAATGAGTCACTTCCAAGAGTCTTTGATATAACCACTTCCTAAGGATACTGCCTTTGCTAAAAAAGGCATTAATTGTCCATGTACCCGTGCAATTTTTTAGGGGCAAGATCAGTTGATTATACAATTACACAAAGCTATTAATATTGCTGAAACTGCTTTGCTTTTGCTCGATCATGTCCATTTCCTCTTGGTATAGGCATGGCTGCTAGTTGAATCACTTCAAAGTTCATCAAATAACATGGGTTGTCTGGGTTTTCCCCCCTTCTTTTTTTTTTTTTTTTTTACAACCCCTGCTTTCGATGGGACATCTCCCTGTGAGCCTCCCCTTCTAAGTAGTTCAGCTTCCCTTTCTCATAGGACAAGCTTTCACTGTCTTGTGACCAGCAGCCATCCTATCTCAGTGCGCTGCCTATCTCAAATGAAACAAATAGCCTTACAGTTTTTATCAAGGTGGGTGGGAACACATAGAACATCTGACTTAACATTATGGTAATTAACTTTATTACACATTTTATAAAGGCTTTCCATTCAAGTCTAGCAGGAGAAGAGATATTGGAGCCTTAAGCCTGTCCTCATTTCTCCTTTCATTCCCTATAGGGAAAACAGCAAGCAAACAGCAGATGCAGCTATTTTTCACTCCTTCTGGGAAACTCTGTAGAGTTAGTATTTCACACAAAATGTACAGAAAACTGGTGACCTGAGCTGGCAAACCTGTTGCTTGCAGGGCTGTTACATTACCTGAGCATCTAGAGCAGAGATTCGTATGTTTTAAGTAATCTTAAGTGTAAAATAGTCAGTATGTGGAAGGCTTTACAGCGTAAAATTGAAAGGGTTTGGGGACAGAAAGCTGCTGACTGAGGGGGCTCTCTATGTCAGTATGTATACACACTATCCAAAGAATAAAAGTAAAGAGCTCCAGCCCCGTCCTTTGGCCTCCCAGACACTCTGGTCTCATTTTCTGTTGTCTCTGTGCATTGCTGTTGGCTGAGATAAACTAAGCGTAGTGAACTGTTGAACCTGGCTCAGACCAGGACAAAAAGCACATCGCCTCATGTGGAAATGGGGCTTGTACAAGAATCTTCCCCAATGGAGGAAAAAAAACCATCACAGAGTATCTAGACATCGTAGCACAAATGCCATTTGCAAAGTCCTTGAAATCTGCACACAGAGTATAGTCTGTGTGCCATTTTTCAGTTTAACTTGACCATGAACTTTTCCGACCTTCCCGTGGCTGATAGAGCTGTGACATACATGCAGCCTTGCTTGCTAGAAGCCACATTCAGTCCAGTGTATAAGGAGCTGTGAAAAAACTCCTCACTGTATGAGGTAACAGAAGTCTAGAATTCTCGGCGGGAATATTCTTGCTGGATGCAAAAGCTAGAACACTTGCCTAATTACTTATTAAATTATATTGTAGCCTTAGCTGAGTTGCCATTGTTATAAGCCATTGGACATCACTTTAAAAGAAGCGGCCTTTGTAGGAATCTGACGTTCCTTCAGCAACACATTTAATCAACTGAAGCGGCTGCTCCAGGCTGAAAGCGGAGATTACACCAGTAGGATGTCATTGAACTGGAAGTAGTTCTTGTTAAACTCATGAGGTATTTCAACTCAGTGCAGGTGCCTGTAGAACTATATTAATTTGATCCTCCTTAGTCTTGCCTCTTTTGATGGCTGATGGGATAGCATACAATTTCATGATCGATTTGAGCCAATTATTGTACTGCTGTCATAAGTGGTGCTCCCAGGATCTTTAGTGATGCTAAAACTGTGCATCTGAAGAATAAAATGGATCAGCTTGCTGATCTGTCAAAAAAATAATCTTCTAAGGTAGAGGGAGTGGAGAGAGAAGATGGTACTTGCTTTTCAGGTAGGTTAATGGTTTGATGTGATTCATTGTGTGGTTGCATGATCACTAGTGCCTACACAAGGAAAATAGTGGAAAAACATAGGAGACAAGAGAAAGAGGGCTAGAATATCTTTTCTTGCTACAACATGATTTCAAATTGATGCAAGCTAACTGAGAAGTGCACCATTGCTATCTGCTGTTCTTGAAAGGCTGTGCCAGTATTGCAAAAGGTTTGGGCTGTCATGAGTAGAAAAATTCAGGTTGTTTTTTTTTTAAACTCATAGCAGCCCTTGGCTTTTTCTTATTAATTTTTTTTTAATCAGAGCACTAATAATTTAAGTAACTTTAGAATATGTAAAAGTGGCAACACAGCATAGTAAAGTTGTTCAGCAGTGATAGCCTAAAATACAGAAATAGCAAGGCTGGCAGAAACAAACAGCTATGTTAGCTGGTCTAAAAAGGTTGAGAAAGAGGAAGGCAGAAGCTTTTAGTTCCACAGACTTGTCTTCAGGGTACGTATGCCTTACGATCACGTTCTTATCTGAAAGTTAGTCTGTTAGGCTGGATCATGTCTAAATGGGGATGTTTAAAATACACTTTGCATTTAAAGCAAAGAATGTGTTGTCTTACCAGCTGAAAGAAATCCTTGGGGGGAAGCTGGAAGAATACGTTTAAGAAGAAATAAAACACACTAGAACTTGTCTTACTAACTCATCTTGTGATGTCTTTATCTTCAGCTGCTCAAATAAAGAATTTGATGAGCCAGCTGGGAACCAAGCAGGATTCCAGCAAGCTTCAGGAGAACTTGTAAGTATTAAATGAACTAAAGTTTGTATAGGTTCTCTTTCATTTCTGCCTGTATTCTTAGAGGAACTGGGTTGCTTGCTTTGTGGAGATGCTTTATGAGATAAATTTAATACAGTCCTGCAAACCAAAAATGACTAGCTGCGTTAAGTAGCTTACTGGATGAATTAAGGTGTTTCTGGAGGACTCTGGAGAAGCCATTCAAAACTGCTGGATAGGAATGGTTAGAAACAGTATAGCTTATTTAAAAAGGGTAGTACTACATCAGCCATGTATTAGCTGTACTTTGAGGACTAGCTATAGTAGCTTCACTTGTGCTTTAGAAGAAATTAATGCTCTACTAGGTATTTGGTCCTCACATAAAAGCAATAAGGAAAAACAGCAAGGAAGACCTGTAACTGATGAAAAAAGTAGCTTGTAGTACAGGTGGATTTAGGCACTAGAAAGATTAGTAATCCTATATGGCAGCCACATGTAACTTCAGAAGAATAAGATGCCAGTGGGGAACAATATAGAAGACATTTAAACAGGCATGGTCCAAACTGACTCCTGGAGAGGCTGAACAGGGAGTCTGTACGTCTGTGCATCTTTTGCAGACTTGTAAAGCATAAATAGCAAGTTATGAAAAGAATACTTTCCGGAGTCATAAAAGAAAACTTGAAAGTAAGTTCTTCCATTATCTCTTCATGTGACTGTACCTTGAGTCTCTTAATACGTGACATCCCTATTTTTTGTAGTAGCTGATTTTTGGGTAAGTTTGTAACTTTTCGTAATAGCTGCATACGCTACATTTGGAGGATGAGATCAGAGCCCAGTTGGGGGAGAAAGAAATTTGTTTGCCTGAGCTGCTCAGTTGATTTGATCTGCATTTAATCGGTAGATTAACGAACTAATCACTGGTGACCAAACGTCTTTCCATTTAATTTCATTGTAGAAATGGCCCTCCTCTTTAAGTTGAGAGTGGTTGCACTCTACGAATTGTCAGCTGCCATACAAATGTAATACAAAAATGCATGTGTAGTTTATTCAACTCGCGTATTGCAGGTCAACTTATACAATAATGCAGCCTGAATACTAGCCTGAATACTTTGATGTGTGTACCTATTGGGCTGAATAAGTGACTTTCACTTAAACATCTTGTATCCATTGAATGCCAAAAAAAACTGGTTCTTGTTTTAGTATTTTGTATTGTCCTGGTTTACATTATTAGTTTTTGTGCATATGGCTGCAAAATAAAACTTGCAGTTCTGTTCTCTGTGAAGTGCAACCATTCTTGCTACTAAACTGACATCTTTGATGTACAAGGTGATTTCTTTACGTTAAGTTCAATGTAATGTCTTTCTAGTATTGTGGTACTAATGAAGGTGCAGCTGCACTAGATCTTTGCAACTATACCTTTGAATTGCAATGTTGTTGGAAAACATAAAGGCTCAGGGGAAAGCCTTGCATTTCCCAAAGTAGAAGCTGGATCATTCCTCTCTCTGACCATTAACTTTCATGAAAATGAAAGAATTTAATATCTCTGAGTCTCTGTAATTTTATCAAATGTACATTTAACCAATGGAGTTAGCAATTGTCAAATGAACAGTTAGTTACTAATTGGTACCACAAGGAATTCACCCTAAAAGAGTGATTATATTCACTGAATAAAGTTGTCTTTCCCTTCAATTTCTCTCTTATGCCATTGGTGAAAAATATCTTTTTAAAACTACTGAATTATACTAGTTAGCAGGGAGCACAGAACTTCTTTCAATCTTTCTTAAAATGTAGCCCAGAGTCAAGTTGATGGTAAAAGCTTAAAGTACATCTTTGTTCCATTACGGTNAAAAAAAAAAAAAAAAAAAAAAAAAAACCACACCGAGATGTGCAATCTCAGAACCCCTACTTGGTCATTATTTTGGAAACTGAAATGCTCAGACACTGCTTTTTAGGTAGAAGCTTGTGTAACTGCTTTTGAATTGTTATTTCAGACAACAGCTGCAGCATTCTGCAAACCGCCTTGCCAAAGAGACCAATGAGTATCTAAAGGAGTTGGGGTCTCTACCACTTCCTCTATCTGCTTCTGAACAGGTAGGCACACAGAATTTGTCTGGATGTATTTTTTAAATCACTCATTTATGAAACTAGTGTAGACCACAACCTCACAAAGCTTGAATTGGCACAGCTGAAGAGACAGCAGCTTTTTGCAATGAAGGATGTTGTTGAAGTAGGGAAATACATTAAACTGGCTACATCCTGGCTGCTTATATGATGCTGGGAAAGCAGTGTTTCCCCCTGGCAAATAGGTATAAAACTTACTCACATGAGAATAAGAAGCCCTAAATGTTTGGGGAGAGCTGAGTATGCAATTCTGGTTTTCTGAATAAATTTCTGAAAAATAATCTTGTTTACCGAGTGTCTGTTGATGCGAGGCAGTGTTTTAGGATAAAGAACTCATAGCAAACTGCATGTCAGTATGAAATGTGATCACGCCAAAAAGCTTTCCCTGGCATGTGATTTATCAGAAGGGGGGGAAAAAGCTGACTCACCTTGCTTGTATTTGAATAAAGCAAAATGTAGCAAGGCAATGATTATGACTTTATCTCTTGCCAAATAGTCCTTCAAGTTCCCCCTTCCTATGGGAAAGGGAAGGGACAGTCCTCTGCTGTTGGCATTTTCTTGCTCTACTTTAAATCACTACCACAATATCGATATATCTGCTTTTGTGATACTGTTGTGGGACGATCTGTGGATATGGGTCAGCAGATGTTGTCTTCACCTGATTTTGTATTTAAAGGTTTATATGCCAGTTGTAAGCATGGCCGCGTTTTGTCTGTTTGTCCAGCAGATATTTTTCAGTTAATCTCCCCCTGGTGAGCAAAATCCTGTCCTGTGCATCTCACTGAATGCAGCAGTGACTTTTGAAGCCTAGTGAAGCTTGGACCAATCCAGTCAAAATCTGCAGGAGCTGGCATCAACATGCTGAGGATCTCCTCTGGCAGAAGGGTTGTTGCTTCCAGACGGCTCAGATGGAAGCTGCAGTGTATTATGAGGCTGCTGTAGTGGCTTATGGAAAACATTAATTGAAAACATCATTTCCTTGAAATGGCTGTTGAATTCATACAAACTCATTGAAGGATTACAATCCTAGAAAGTCTGCAGTTTGGGACAGCTGTTGGGAATCTCTCTAATGGAAAACTTAAGAACTGTCCAGAGTATTGAGTGTCCTTGGGACAAGCTTTTTCACAACTTCATGTTTCCCATAACTGGCATGGCACAACACTCGAAGGAGACATTCTGTGAAGGCTAAATAAGTTGATACTGTAAAATGAGGATGAAAAGGAAAATTACAACTAATGTATATGGAGAAAAGACAAACTGAAATGGCTATTTGGACTAAGGATATTCTCTGATCAAGTAACAGCAGGCTTGTAGTGTGGCACGGCTGGGAGAGACAGCTTGTGAAAGTAGGGTAATGGGTGTTGTCATTAGTTCTGGAAGTGTGGGGCTTCCTATATTTATAAGAAAGTTGAGGGGGTTGACTTATCAGGACAAGAGAAAAATAAGTACTATCAGGTTGGCTAAGTAGAGGAATGGAGGGTAAAGGCATTGTAGGTATACAAAAGGTATGTAATTAAATGTGGTAGATTATTGGAATGTGATTTGAATAAGAGTCTCTACTTCAGACTTAAAACTAGATTGGAATTAGAGAACCTTATTGCACAAAACTGTTCTGTAATAGGCAAGGCATAGAACGTTTGGTATAACAAATTAAAATATGGTGCGCTTCTTGTTCTCTCCAGTGCCCCAGAATGCTGGAGCTGAAAGATCGCTTGAATGACAGCATTCATTGTTGTTATTATGATGATGAGAGTCTGATAGTTACATTATCATGAATGGGAATATCTGAACACTTGTTTTTGTTTCGATTCTTTAGCGCCAACAGAGGCTTCAGAAAGAACGTTTAATGAATGACTTCTCCGCAGCCTTAAATAATTTCCAGGCAATACAGAGGCGAGTGTCAGAGAAGGAAAAAGAGACTGTAGCAAGGGCGAGAGCTGGCTCCCGTATCTCTGTAAGTATTTGTGGGAATTTTATATTGATATCATGAGCCACAAGTCTTTTGAGAGATCTTGTACTTGCCTGCCAACTTTATTGCTGTCTACTGAGTGCAGGTGAGGCCTTGGTGCATTCGTTTTGTCATTCCAGATGTTGTAAGTACGCACTCATTTTGGTGTGTTCCTCATCAATGTTAGTAGAGGAGAGAAGGAATCCTGGTAGCTGCAAATGTTGCAGAGGATGAGATGGGCAGTCAAAGTATAATTAATAGCAAAGTATTGCAGGCTGCTCTTCGCTTGACATCAGCCCTAGACTATAAAATTTAAGAGGTCAGTTGGAAGCTTACCACACCTTAAATTACATCTTACATCTCTAGCTATGTTTCTTTGTTTTCTTATAGCTTCTGTCCTGCTGATATCTCCAAAGTATGTTCAAACCTCCTCCCTATTATGTTTTGACAAACCCCTGTGGCTACTAAGAATTCACAATAAAATTCACAATAAAAAGGCTAGTGAAAGCACTTTTCTGCCCTTGCCTTGGGTCTTTGTGTTAACTATTCTTAATTTCTGTGAGGGAACACATTTATCCATTGGATTATGCTCTGAATTTTTTGCTACGTGGTGAGAGAGGAAGTGATAAACAATGACAGCTGATATGAATAAATGGACTAGCTGCTTTTGATCACTTAGTTGTCTCTGATTTGCAGAGACAATCTGAGTCTAAAAATTAAATGTAAAGATGAAACTAAATCTAATCGTAATTAGTCTGAGTTAAAGCTGAAGTTGACAGTGGCATTCTCAAAGAACTACACCTTTGTCTTCAAGATACTCCTCTTGATTTTGCAAGTGGTCTTGGTAGTCTGCAAGACTAATAACTCATTTATCTCTTCCAGGCTGATGAGCGGTTCAGAGAAGAACAGCTTGTTTCATTTGATAGGTAACAGCTTCTTGCACTCTTGATGTTACACTTTTACCTATGTATAACTAAAGTTTTTGTGGTAGGATACGTTACTGTAACTTGGGCCAGGCTCTGCTACCTGAATGCAAAGCAAAAAGATTTGAAATGCAATTATTACAGTACTTTTAATATACAATGTAAAAAAAAAAGCATATGACAGTATTTTACCCTCCTTAAATGTAGGTTGTGTGATTACTGCCCTGAGGGGAATAGTAGAGTCCCTAGTATGTGGCAGTTGGAGCTCCTAGCTTTCTGGACTGTGAGCACAAGATTACCAGACAGGATTTCCCTCACTGTGACTCTTTCCACAAAGAGCTATCTATTTATTTTCTGGGCTTGGGTGTTCTGTAGCAGCCCAGTTGGAGCTATTGCAGAGTAGTGGATGAGGTTGCCTTAAATTCAGAAGTCCTGGACACAGGGTACTGGCACTGTCCTAGAACGTGCACAACAGCAGCCTGTCGGATAGTTGTATCAGTTCTGCAGTAACAGTGTGCCTGCATAATAGATAGGTTTGTAAAATGTTACATCAACTCTATAGTGTGGTAAAGAGAACTCAAGACACTCCAGAAGCATCTGATTACTGTGTCAGTTTCTACTGTATGTATGTTTGAGAAAACTGGGATGAAATCTGTTGGCTCTATCTGTATAAATCCTTTAACTCTCTAAATTAAGAGACATAGCTTACGTGTCTCATCTATACATCCTCCCTCTGCAAACTGCACTTCATCTGATCAGCTGCTTGGTGCGCATCCCCTTTGTTAGCCCTGTGCTTTCACTTACTGAGGCAGGAGTGAAAACCCCAGGTTGTTCAGTTATACAGATGCTGTGGTGAGTCTTAACACCTTGCTCGCTAAAGCAGGGGGAACCAGCCAGGTACCTGTTCATGCAGAGGCTCTTAGGTTGGTGAGAGACAGTGGCACACAGCAGCCACTCCACATTTGAAGTTGGTCTTGTGTGCTGCGTGTCAGAAACTGCTGCCTTAAATATCTGAAAACCCTACTGTCATCTTAAAGCTGAATTGCTGGATGGGTCAGCTGTCTCTGACCTACCTGTGTAGTTTATCTTCATTTCTTTTGCACTTGAGACTTTAAAACTTACTATTTAGTGTTATATACCTAGCACTGGAATGTTACAGTGCTTTCCAGCATATTTCTCTGTGTTGGGAAGAGGGAGACGTTGCCCTTGAAGAATTTTATATGCTGAACATATAGATGGCCTTGTATTGTAGGTACTGCCTTCACTATAATTGGTGTAACTTGGGCAGCAGTTATGAAGTACTAGCTCATCAGGAGAGAAGTAGACTGGGGTGCAGAGTTATTTGGTTTTTAATATCTCTTTTGGTGTGTGATTTAATTTGAAGTTCTTACTAGACTAACAAATTAAAATACTAAAACACTTTATTCTTATCTCCAAATGCCAGATAGCAAGTGAGAATCTTTGAATCCAGATGCTTGACAGGTGTTCTTTTGTTCTGATAACGTTGTGCTTGCAGGCTACTCTCTATCAAAACTTTCACCCTGATTTCTCCTTTTTTGCGGGATGGTGAGAGGGAAGAAAGGTACAGGTATTAAAAAAACAAAACAAACAAACAAAAACCCTAAACCCAGAACTGAAATACGGATGTTTCTTCTATAACGTTATAGATAACTGTCACATCTTAAACCGGAGTATTCTATGCATGTAACTGCTTTACACTTTCTTCACTTTTCCTGATCTGTCCCTTTTTTCAATTGTTTCAATTTGTAACTTGTCACAAATCAGTCCTGTCTCTGTGTACAGTTGCAGGGTGAGGAACCTGGGGGTTGTTCTGTAGGAAACTTTTCAACTTTGACTCACTGGTGCTTTGCTATAAATGGAGTGTGGGAGTACCTATACTCAGAGAAAGATTCGTACTTTTCTTTCCATCTCTTTCCAGTGGTGAAGATTGGAATCAAATGCAGTCTCAGGAAGAAGATGTGGCAATAACTGAACAGGACCTTGAACTCATTAAAGAAAGAGAAACAGCAATCAGGCAATTAGAGGTGACCAGTAGATCCTGCACAGTTAACAGTATTGGGAGATAAACCAAAGAAGTCGTGCAGTGCTAACTAATGGGATGGGCTGAGGAGATCTGAAGGTGGAGGAACAGAGTTCCTTGTAGAGAGGATTGATGCCAAGATCAATCTCCCTGCTCCTGCTGAAGGAGACTAGGTATATTTTCCTTCAGTGTTGACTGGTGGTCCTTCAGAGATGGTAGGAGCAACTCATGTTACAATGTTCATCTCTATTCCATACTGTGTTAATTGCTAGTGTGATGAAACAAATATTGTATAGCAGGAATATTGTAGGCTTCTGTGTTAATCCCAAGTTCCATAGATGGTAGCATCAAATCACCTCAGTCAGTGAATCTATTCTGACATTTTGAGTAATGGATAGAAGAGGTACTAAGAATGAGGATTAGAAAAATTGTAACCAGTATTTGTTATAACTTGTCAAACTGTTGTCTTCAGGCAGACATTTTGGATGTCAATCAGATATTTAAGGATTTAGCCATGATGATTCATGACCAAGGAGATATGATTGGTGAGTGTGTTTGGATAATAGGAAGTTTCTTCTTAGTTCAATTACATGTTTTCATAGAATGGTTAGAGTTGGGAGGGACCTTAAAGACCATCTA
>RSEF01000023.1:19499-42291 GCA_003993805.1 Himantopus leucocephalus
AACACCCCCAGGTCCTTCCCCTCAGGGCTGCTCTCCAGCCATTCTCCGCCCAGGCTGGATTTGTGCTTGGGATTGCCCCAACCCAGATGTGGGACCCTGCACTTGGCCTTGTTGAACTTCACGAGGTTTGCATAGGCCCACTTCTCAAGCCTGTCCAGGTCTCTCTGCATGGCATCCCTCCCCTCCAGCGTGTTGACTGCACCACTCAGCTTGGTGTCATTGGCAAACTTGTTTTGCCTACATAGATTAAACTTTCCAATATTTTGTGTAAGAAAATTAATGTATTCCTGATTATTTTTTTTAAACACTGAAGCTCTGAAATATTTTACAATGAGTTCTCTTATTTTTCCATAGATAGCATAGAGGCAAATGTGGAAAGTGCAGAAGTCCATGTGGAAAGAGCCAGCGAGCAGTTACAGAGAGCTGCCTATTATCAGGTAATATCTGTATGCTTGCATTATGGTCAACACACAGTTGAGCAATAACGGAACAGGCATAGCAAGACACACACTGAGGACTGGAGCACACCAAACAAGTTATTAAAAACAGCTTGTGCAAGTTGGCACTCACTCAGAATTGTGCTGCAAGGAATAGATAAAGCACTTGAGTCAAAAACACAGTGTTGAAATTACCTTCTACTTCAGAGGGTCAGTCTGTTCCTTCATGTAGGTGTGCTCAGCAGGTTTAAGTGTTTAGCTGTCTCTGCTGTTCTCAGGAGTTAGCAGAACAGTTAAACAAGAACAAATTCTCATGTTGTATCCATCTTGTAAACATATCAGCCAAGACACTGATGTGCAGAAATCCTTGCCTCCTTGCCCAGACTCAAGAAACATCTGGCGACCAGGATTTGCAGCACCCTTCTTCTGCTGAGTTTCTATACCCCGTAGTCTGTCCTCCGTGTCCCATCACATATCTGGCAGTGGTTCTCACTACAGCTTAAGTCTCCTTTGTGTATGACATTCAATGTTTTCTGTAGGTTCCTTTCATCATTGTGGTCCCTGTAGGTGCAGGTTCTGTGAAGGAACAAGGGTTTTGCTTCAGTCAGTCCCATACAGAGTTTCACTGCTGGGACTTCAGGCTTCTACATAAGATAAATATTGGACTCTTTCAAGCTGTTAAGTGGGGAGGTACTAGAAGGCATTAAAACTCCGGTGCTGTTTAGCGCAAGGGAGGGCATCAAGCTTGTACCATCTGGCAGCATTTAGTAGTGTTCTCCTCTTCCTGGCTTCCTATATAAAGTTTTGAGCTATTTCATAAATCTAAGTTTGGGAGCTCTTCGACATGTATTGAAAGTGCTTTTCTGGATGGAGAAGGAAGTGGTTATATATAACTATCCTCAAATCCTTAGATACTAAGTTAAAAATATTTGGTGTATATGGACAGACTGTAGTTTCCTATGATGAATAAAGTGACCCAAGCTGTAAAATCCAAGTACAGTAACTGTATATTAAATCATTTAAACTGTAAAATGCAATACTATTTCCACATGAACTCCAAGTGGCGATTGTATCGGAGAACTGCTTAGCAGTTTTAATAGTCTTACCTGGAAAAGCTGAATGGTTAGAGATGTTTGGCTTTTGCTTTGAAGCCATGGTGATGTCCATTAGGATGAAAAGCATGTGGTCGGTGTTGTCAAGTTGAAGCAAAGCTTGCATTTTCCTTAAGAGAAGCAAAACTTGTCACATTTTGACCTAACTGCAACTCTTAGACCACTGCGGTCCTAAAATTAAAAATGTTTATCTGTAGGATTATGCAGTTTAAGGAACATGTAAAAGTGTTCAGACTACACTGGTTGCTTCTCTTGAATAAGTATGGATATCAAGTGCTCTAGTTTGCCAGAGTTAGTAACATTAACTGGTAGACTTGCTATTTCCTCTTGTCATCTGTTCCTGGTGTCAGTGGCTTTTTTTTTCTTCTTTTATTAGAAGAAATCACGTAAGAAGATCTGTATCCTGATTCTTGGTCTTGCTGTGGCTTCTATAATCATAGGATTAATTATCTGGCAGACAACAAAATGAAATCTTCACATGGAACCTAGTCTCATTGCTGAGATTTTTTTTCCCCTCAGAGCGAACAGGCTGACTAGTCTCGGAAATGAATTGACCACCCTGAGAGAGCACAAGCTGGAACTACTTCTAGTAATAGATATTAGCAACTAATGTGCAGATAACTAGTATTTGGAATTAGTGAACCATGGAGACAGTATTTATCAGTTTACATGCAAATTACATTGTTTTATGTAACAAAAATATTGTGGTTTTGCTTTCTGTAATGTATTATTCCCTGTCCCAACTGTATGCTGAAATGTGATCAATAATTGGAGATGTCTTGTTTTTGACAAGTGGCACAACTTTAACATTTTATATGTATAGGTAACTTTGTTGGACTGGAATAAGAATGACATTCAAAGAGGGCCCAACACCAATTCACTTTACCTTAATCCAGCAGTTTCTAAAGTCTCCAGTACCTGCCCCATGGTTTTATTAGTCTCCAAGTGGCTGTGGTTCTAGATTCTCTTGAAGAGAAAGATATTACAGATTGGAAAAGCAAGGAGAAGTATGCATGGATGATAGTTGGAACCACTGCGTGCTGGTCAGTTTAGCCTTGAGACTTGTAACTGTGGTGTTTAATTTTCTTGAGTGTGGTTGGAGTTGTCTTTTTTCCAGAATGCATCATTTGAGGACAGGATGTTCTTTGACTTATAATGTAACAATGCAACTTCCTTACAGAAACTAGCTGGTGGTTTATTATTGGACAAATAAATCTCTTCCAATGCTGACTCTCAAGCACTAGAAAAAAAGTTTAGCTGCTCGCTCCGAATTGTTTTGAGAAGGTTCCAGGCAGAAAATCGCACAAAGATGAGGAAGTGGGCACCTAAGTTTATAGGCTAGCAAGGCAGATGAGTATTAGCTGAAATCTTGCTTCTGAAGAAGTACTCTTGAAGCTCACTTGTAGTGTACTAGTAAATATTGTGTGTGGCTTGTGAACATCTGATGTTTTCCATTTTTTTATGAAACAGAAAGTGGAGAAACTGGCTGAGTGAAGTGCTAGGCTTTTCAGACTGAGAATGTGTATGCAAATGAAGAAGATCAGTGGTTCCAACTGTCTTGCTAGTAGAGCTGGACAGAAGGTAGCAGCCGCTCCCTGCTTCGATGTAGCTCTGAACTGACATGCACTGAGGGAACAGTAATCTGTCCAAAGCCCAACAGAGTGTGGTAAATGCAGCATACTGACCCATTTTGTATTTAATCCTTATTCCATGTCTCCTGTACAATAAAGTAAATGTGAAAGCTGGGAAGGGAGTGTGTTCTCCCAATTGCACAGTGGTTTGCACTATTGCGCCATCATTCCATCTAATAACCATCAATAAACACTTTTAAAAGCCTATGTCAGAGCTTCTTTCTCTTGCAGTTTAGACAGTGGTACAGGTATGTTTGCAGTTCCCTCTGTAAACAGGGTAGAAGATTTTGTATCAGTTACAGCAGTGTTTCCTCCAGCTTTAGTTCTGTGGTCCCTGATTCTTAAGAATGAAGCTAGCTGACAACACTGAATGACTTTCACATGGACATACACAAAACTCGTCTTGCTAGAACTTCCAAGTCTTTGCTGAGCACGTACGGTAAAATCTGGGAAGGGAACTGTGTGTCGTTCTGCTCCTTATTTAAAATATTTGTCCTAAACGGTAGAGACTGCTGTTTTGTGCGCTGCCCGCTGCAGGGATGTCACATCTTCATATGAAAACTAAAGCGCTTGCCTCCTCCCCATGCTCAAATGGGAGCCTGGGTGCATTACTGGTAGGATCCGTCCTCATTCTGGCCTGTTTTAGTCCTCTAGAAGCTGGAATTGAGAACACCAGTCCAGCTTGCTGGACTCAGGATTGCTGTAATTGCTTGTCTCCCTGCTTTCTTTACATCATTGAACTTAGCGGTGGAACTGCTGCAGTCTCGAGTGATGTTTCTGAGCATGAAAAATCACCATTGGAAGCTCTTGGTCTCTGTTGCTGCAGCGTTCTGGCACGAGGCATTCCTGTCTCTGGGCTCTGTGTTCCGCCGCTCCGGGAGATGCTGGAAACGTGCTTGTGGCAGGCTTGGCGCTGGCCGAGAGCCGGCCGAGGGCTGAGCCTGCTCCAGCCGCTTGTCCTGCCGGCTGTCCCCGCGCCGCTCGGCTGCGAGGCCGCAGAGCCACAGCTCCCCTGCGAGGATACCGGAGAAACGCGATTTCAGCCCAATTATCAGTTCTTGTAACAAAGCACGTGACCCGTGTTACCCGCCATCTCATCGGTTTTGTGTCTGCTGGTCAGCGGAAAGTGGCGACGCTGAAACGCTGCCCAAAACGGGGGTCTGAAGCGCTGTGACGGGAGGGTTTGATGCGGGTCGTTCCCCTGCTGTTCCGCTTTGTACCCACCCTCACCGCCAGCCCCTTCCTCCCCCGGCGGCAGGCAGAGGAGCCGGCGGTGCCCGCCAAGCGCCAGCCCCGCTGTCCCCTCAGGCCGCCCCGCAGCGGGCCCCGGGCCCGCCCCTCCCCGCCGGCGCCGCGCGGGGCAGGCTGGGATCGCCTCCCGCGCCGGTCCGCCACCTTCCCATCCTGCCCTCCGCCTGCCTGAATGGGACAGATGCAAGATGGCGGCGAACGCCAACTCCGCCGGCGGCGGCGGCCTCTCGCTCTTCGAGTGCCCCAGCTGGTGAGCGGGCTGGGGCCGGGGCTGGGGCCGCGGCCGCTCCGCCGGGCCCCTCGCCGCTGGGTGTGCCGCGGGCCTCCTGCGGGCTGCGGCGCAGCGCGGGTGCCCGCCGGGCCGGGCCGGGCCGGGGGAGTGGCGGCGGGCCGCGGGGCCGGGCCGGGGCTGGCCGGGCGGGCGTGGGGAGCACGGGGCGGGAAGGGCCGTGGGGCTGAGGCGCCCGCCCGGGCCTGCGCTCCCGGCTCCCGCAGAGGCGGTGGCTGCCCGCTGCGGCAGCGCGGGGCCGGGGGGGGGGTGGGTCCGGGCTGGGGCTGCAGCCCCGCGGGCTGCCTGGGCGCAAGGCCCCGGGTGGGGGTGAGAACGCTCCCCGGAGGTGCTGTGACCCTTCCCAAGAGCTTAAACAGAGTGTGCGATGTCGCACAGATCACATTTTCTGCTCAAGTTACGGCTTTGGTACGAGAAATACATCAGCTTGAAACTAGCCTGTTTTTTATTGTCCTGAGTTAAGAAGTCGGGGCAAAGTGATGCGCTGGAGAAGCAGTATCGGGGCGGAGGATTTGGCTGGTTTTAGAATCGTAGAAAAGTCCGCGTTGGAAGGGATCTGTGGAAGTCATCTGGGCCAAGCTTCTGTCGAAAGCAGGGCCTTAGATTAGGTTACCTGGGGCCCTGTTTCATTTGCTCTGATTTTCTTGATATGTTACATCTTCTCTGGGTTTGACTGATTATTCAGGGGGTGTGTGCACTTACATTTTAAATGGTGTAGACAATGATACAGTGTTACAGCTGAAAAGTCAAGCACTCGTATGTTTGTATGAGCTAGCTCTGTATGTACATGCATTATTGCAGTCTTTAATTGCATAGTCATCTGGTTTTTACTACAGGTCCGCTACCTTTCAGTGCTTTGATGATACTGCTTAGTGAATGGATGCTTAGTGAATATACTTTTTAATTTTGACCTGTTTTATAAGTGTCTGCTTTAGTTAGTAAAACCATTTAACCCTCTCATGGAAAAGAATTGCTCATATATTTTAATATTTTATTTGTGCTGAACAGATACAATAACAAGCATCTGTATGAGACAAGATGGTGCTTCATAAAATGATGACACCTTATAGTAGATAAAGCCAAAAATTATTCAGTGTTAGTACTTTCTGGGTGTTCAACTTGAAATTTGAAAAATCTTTGATTTTTTTTTTTCTGAGTTTTTTTTGTGTAAAAGTGTTCATAAATTGCATTATATTCAGTGGTAAATTTGAATGGCTTCTGCCTTTGAAGGCCATTGGTCAAACAGCTGGAGAAGTACAACTTGTGAAATGCTTAGTTTCAGTAACTTGCATGCTACTCCAGAAGAATTCCTAAATAAATACCATCTGGACGGGAGGACTGTAACAACTATAACCACGAGGGCCTCTGTAGCTACATGCTTTCCGGCTTCTGCAAACAGGGCAGGGCCGAACAGACAGACAGCTTTCTTCACTGGTGCTGCTGCTGACCTGATTTGGTTTTGAAGCACAATCCGTTGCTCTGAATGATAGAGAAATAAGGTGGAAGGGGTGTCGGGGAGATGATCCAAGCCAGGGTTTCACACCCGGGAGTAAGGGGGTCAGGTTTGGGTGCCAGGGCCTGTTTCATTCTGACATTTCTAAGATTTTTTGGTAATATGCTTTTTGCAACCTGAATGTCCTTTTACTATGATGTCCTAAAATCCTTCTCAGGTAAAGCAAAGCTCATATATGGACTCTCTCCTTACGCATTCTACGGAAGCTCTTTTTCTTCCCTTGTACCTCTGTTGTACATGTGCACATTTGAGAGACCGAGTTTGGGCAAGCTGTATGTTTATACCAGTGTAGCAAAAGGCATACCTGATACAGTTTGATCTTAGGCAAATTGTCATGTGTAGATGTGGCAATTAACATTGGTGAAAGATTTTGTGTGGAAAAACTTAACATTCTTCCTTAATGCTTCTCTTGAAACAGGTAAGCTGTTGTTTCATAAATGTAAAAAAAGTAAATAAAGTGTAGCAGGAAGCCAACATGGATAGCTTCCAGTTCCAGTGTTTATATTCTACTGAATAGGCAACCAAAAATGGGAAGTATCAGGTAGTTATGGCTGATGGTATTCCACTGCCTCATCCAGTGGATAAAGATAAATCCACTTACCAGGCAGATTTATTTACTTCTGGCTTACTTTTGTAGTCTGCAAAAAAACCCCAGAATATATTTCATGTTAAAACTTTGTATGATTTCCGCTTACATCTAATGAATTACAGATTGTAGCTCACAATTTTAAAGTATTTATTTCTTTCAGAGCAAACCAAAGAGCACACAGTTATGATACTGAATAAGTGCCAGGTCTTCCACAGGTAGGATTCTCCAGAGTGAAAATGGTTTGCAGTAGCAGGCTTGCTAACATACAATAGTATTGTTATTTGAAGCTCTGATTACCAGAAAGTCTCAGTGTAAATGTATCCTGCAGGATCCTTGATGTCTTACAGAAGACTTTTCAGTGCTTGTGTATCAGTAGCACTGTAGATCTTCATGGGAAGAGCTTTGGGTGAGCAGAAAACAGGGAGTTGGAGAGAGTCTTCATGGTCAGTAGCAGCTTGTTCTGTAATGAATTATCTTCGATCTCATCCACCTATGTTAACATCAAAATCACAGTCTTTACCTGTCTATTTATTTTTGTGCCTCTAAGTAGAGCTGCCTTGAGGACCACAAACACCGATCATATGAGAAATACATCTTAAATATAATCAACAGAAGTAGGGATTTTTTTTGTCTTTAAATTGCTGCCCATGCTTTTGAGATTTGCTTCCATAATTGTAGCTGTTCTTTCTTAACATGGATACTGTTTTAGTATCCATTTTCCAGAAAAGATCTCTCTACTGAAGTTTAATGTTTTCATCGGTTTTAAGTTCTGGCTTTGATTTAGTTTTTATGCTGTTAGAGGTTACTTCTTCATAGTCCATAAAATATATATTCTTTCTTTTCTTGTGTTTCCAACAGTTAAACTAGCTCAAGATAGATGAAGAATAATGAATGCTGTCTTAGTAGTACTTCCCTGTGCCAGTACTTGTTTATGCATGTACTGTAATTCCTCCATACGTGTTAGCAAAGACATGGGCTGTGCATTTAAAATGGGAATGCAGTTGGAATAGAGATGTTGCCAGTACTTTCTGCAGATTAAAATTCAGACATACCATGAGATTAGATAGTCTTTAGATAACAATTACATATCCTAGTTTTATTAAGACTTTTACATACCTTCTGAGGTGGTTTTAGCGAGTAAAAGTAATTTCCTTGGGGTATAAATGATCCAGGGTGTAGTTTTGAGGTGACCATCAGATGTTTAATGGATACTGCCTGTCTCTCCTTTTGTCCTGTTTTACCCTGAATTTCAGATCGTGAGTCTTTCTTTGCTCTCTGTCTTGACACACCATTAGTTGGGATATCAAACTCGTCCTGGAATGTACGTAAATTTGAAATAGTATGTTTTAAAGGCAACAATTCCTCTTCAGTTTCTCTGAGCCAAAACCAAGCTGTTCCTGGCAATGATTGTGCACAAATTTCTGGAGAAGATGAGCTCTTGAGTTCTGGAAATTCCTCCTTGTCCTTGAGGTTGGGCATGAAGGAATGTACAGTAGTGACATAGGCCAAGATTTTTAGGAAGTGGCTAATTTTAGGCTTCTGAGTCCACATTTGGAAACCTAAATCATTGACCTACTTTTAAACTAACACAATAGAATTAAAGTTCTCCTGTCTATGTCCTTAATAGCTACAACTCATAATTTCTCTTTAGACTGGGTAGGACTTCAGTGAGGCTGCTGAGTTTCAGCTGGACGTAGCTGTTGTAACCCAGTTGGCATGTCAACGTTGAGTCTTGGCCTTGTCAAAGAGATACTGTCAGCTGATTTGTAAAACTTCAGTTCTATTATTCGGTACTTCCAGCTAGCATCACATCCCAAAGCGTTACTGGTTTTGTCCTCTTTTTCTGAAATGGTGGTTTTTTTGTTTGTTTGGGTTTTTTACTCAGTATGCTCCTTCCAAGGTCAAGCTCAGCTTGGGCTTTTCTTCCTTGACTGTCATCTTCTTGTCTGTCTGTCCCTGCTTTTTTTCCATTAATCTATAGTTCTGCAGTAGAGAGTGTGCCATCAATGGCAGAAATGATGTATACAGATTCCTCACAGAATCATCCTGATGCATTGCACAGAGCAGTGGACTGGCCTGTAGAGCACAAGGTGAAGAAACTGAAGAAACACATTTTTCTGTTCCTAATACAGAAGAGAGAGTTGTTGATTGTAGGTGGTTTAATCTTTTAAAAACCTACGCTGGAACTTAAGCCCAACAAATTCATACATGTAACTGCTATGGGAAAATCTGAACTTCACCGTGTCCAGCTATTTGGACTATATTGTGAAGGGACGAATTATTCAAGGCAGGGAAGGAGATGTACTGTATCTGCCAAAGGCTGACTTTGTCACTTGAACCAGCTTTCTTCAAGACTGTTTCTTTCAGAACACACAGGAAACGATCATTTTAGGAAGCAATTGAGGGGTTCACACTAGGACTGTGAGTGTATAAGGAATTGACTCTGAGGAGGCAATAGCAGTTGAATAGACTCTGTGGGCTGACTCTTTTAGTGTTGGGGAGTTTTTTATTAATTACCCTGGCAAAAGACACCACAATAGTCATTAGTGACACAAGCATGGTCAACATAGAGGCCAGAGTATTATCCAGTCCTTTTGGTATAGTTTGAAGACCAGAAAAGTAGAAAAAAGATAAAATGCAGATGTGTAAGATGGAAGATAGGGACTAAGAACAAGAACTTCTTCTTGAAGCCAGAAACTCACTATTCAGAAGTAAAAGGACTCAAGTTCATATTCAGAAATAAAAGGGACACCCACACAGGTACATAGGCTAATCACAGAATGGCCATCAGTCACAAGTAACACACAACTGTTCAAAAATAAATTAAAAGACTAATAATTTACATGACATTTAGTAACAGATATCTATTTGTAAGGTAGGGAAGTGTCAGTCCTGTTATAGAAGGCACTGATGAAAATGCATAGTCTGTTACCTGTAGTTAATAAAGCTCAATTCAAACTGAAACAGATGCAGTGGGAAAATTCATTGGTGGGGGAACTGCGATCTTACTTTGAGACAACCAGATCTTGAGTCGTCTAGTGAAATAAAGACAACACTGGTTTTCAATGGCTGAAGTATTTTTAAAGAGGGATCGTATTGGGGATTTTTTTTTTATAGCTGAAGGGAAAGAACAAAAAAATTAGGATGGAAATGAAAGGATTTAATCAAAAATTTAGGACGGATGTCAAACTGTCAGTATAACAAGGCTTTGGAACAGCTTCCTGGTAGGCATAAAGTTACAGCAAGGTGACCTGCAACAGCAGTGGCTGGACTTGCAGGGTCTGGAGGTCCTGTCTTTCCTTTCTCTGACTTCTACAGGTAAATTAACATTTCCAACATACCTGTTCTCACTCTGAAAATGTCGGAATAATCTTATCATATAATCATTGCATTGTTGCTCTCTTCTTAACATTCATTTTCCTATTTAATTCAGTGTCATTTGAATTCATTTTTTGGTGTCATAAAGCTTGTAGTTCTCTCTAATAGAATATTTATGGCCCTGCTCTCAGGAATTAAATTTTGTATACAATTTCCAAATTTCACTGTATTCCACGGAGACTTTGTTTCTAAGTAACCAAGGGAACCAGAGTGAACCAGTAAAATCTAGTTCTGTGTGGAACTGCACTGTAACAAGAAAACATAAATAGTGCCAAGGTGCAGTTGAGCAAATGCTTTAATACGAATGGTATGCTTTGTTAAGTTGAAGCAGCCACATTTCTCATCGGAAATCTTCCATAAAATACTCCTAAAACACAGTGCAATTTTTTGTGTTCAGGTTCAGGGAAGGTCTGTAATCATCAAGTTTGAACCACAAGCTTTTTTAACTGTACTTCTTACAACTGGAAGTTTGGTGAGAATTATTTCAATGCTTCTAAGAGTAGAGGAAGTCCTAAATGCCTCCCATTAACCTGCATTTTTTTTTAAGTTCGAATGCCCTAATCATCATATTTCCTCCAAACATAACAAGGTTGGATCAGAATGACTGGTTAGCTCTTTATCCAGCCTTCTTGTTCCACATGGGAAGAAACCATTCTGGATGAGCAAAAATAATTACCCAAAAGATTTTGGCCTTAACTTTGTTATAATACCTCCTTGTATCATCAAAATTAAGTCACCTAAACAAATTCCAGTGCTAGCTGTGGTGTGTATGCTGTGCTTTGAGAAAGGCACATGACTCATTTCCATCACTGATGCACAAGATCAGCAACAACTTTGTGTTCAACCAGCGTCTTTGTAAGAGGAGGATTTTCCTTTATTCTGATTTCTTTCCGTAGAAAAGAGCATAAAAACAGCCTCACTAGTTGAAAACAACAGCCCAGATGATTTCCTATTGCATTTTGGTAGTGACCAATAACTTAGTGTAAGTTTTAAGCATTCAGTCCTCTTTCATGCGCTGTAGGCTTTTGGCGATCAGAAGCAGAGGGATTTTGGGAGCTGAGGACTCTCTCTGGGTGGTCATCTTTAACAACTAACACCAGAGCTAATCTCTGGAAATTTTCTATTTTTTCCTTGTTAACTTACAGTCAAATTCCATAGCACAGGGTAACAGTGCTACCCTAGCACTCTCCTCATTTTCAGGTTCAGGGCTGCTTGTTTCTTGTGTTTCAAGAAATAATGAATACACTAGTTTTGTAGCATTGATTAAGAGGACAAAGGGAATGGGTACTTGCCTGTTTTTTTCAAAGCTTCTGAAGCAGTGTACTCCATTATTATTATTTTTTCCCTTGCATGAAGCCATCTGTATTGGTTATCGTCCTTGTGCCCTTCTCAACAAGAGAACTAGAAGTAGTACAGCATTCAAGATGTGAGAACATTGTATTTTTGTAGTTTCTTCCTTATGATATCTTTGCTTTGTCAACTGTTGATGACTGTTCCTCTGATTCTTTCTGAACATAGTTGTGATGGCTCTAGATCTTTCCTGCATGGCGGTAAGGAGCCTGGGGCTCGTGGTTGAGGTGGTCTTTCTCTAGCATGTACTAGCACTAGAGAGTGCTAATTTTTTACACCCCACCCCACCCCCCCCGATGTTTTCTTAAGCAGTAGCGCAATATCGTGATGCTCATTTACAGCATTGTAGTCTGTTTTGAGTTTCCTGCATAACTGTTGTCATAAGTGATTTTTTTCATTTGTTCGTTGGCTCCTTTTTTCCAGACTGCATATAAACATCACAGAGCCCTGCTCCTTCCTGACTCCTAATCATTTACATTACCTCATGGATTAGCATTTATTTTCCCTATCACACCTTAATTTCCATGAGACTATTTGATAATTTTGTCAAAAGCTTTTTCAAAAATGCCAGAATACTGTACTGATAGCCTTGTTTAGATCTTCTTGGTTGTCTCCAGTAATTCTGGTAGATTGTGTGATACTCACTGCCTCCTCAAAAACCATATGAAGTCTTTCTAAGTGTTATTTTCAAGTATTATCTCAATCAAATATATAGGAAGCTGTACTACAGCCTAGGCTTCTCTTCAGTCTGGAAAAGGAACAACTGCGAGATATGTTGGCTGTCTTCAATAGTGAACAGAAAGTCTGTAGGAGACAAGTGTTTGCTCTCCTTTTGAGGAGAAGGACTAGAGTTTGCAAAATGAAATTAATAGCAAGCAGGTTTGTGGCCAAATAGTGGAGAGGGTGCTTCAGCTCTATGTAGGTGATCTGTGAAATTGTTTGTGTAAGATTCTGTGAATGCATTAAGTTTACATGGCTTCTTAGAGCAATTTGTGTAGATAGTCATTTAAACGGATAGCAGCTATGACTCAGGAAGTCCTTGAGTATGTTAGAACTGTTAGAAACTGGGAGAGTATTACTGTGTGAGGCACCTGATACTGGTTACTGGAGGTACTTTTTATTTTGCAAAAGGTTCCTTACTCTGGGTTTGTCAGTTTGATCTGATGGATAACAATTCCACAGGAATGTGAAAGATAAGTAGAGTTCTTGAAGTCATACAGAAGCAGTGCTGCTGTCTTGATTAACCAGTGCTCTCATTTTACAAGAGAAATGGTCTAAAGGAATATGAATACAGTATTTTTGGACCACTGTGTAAATAGTATGCATCCTGTATGCATGTTTTGAAGAGTATGGTTTCAAGGAAGGTTCACCTGGCAATAAAAAAAAACCCAAAATGAAACACAAAAAAAGCCCCAAAAGCCAACATCCCATGAGGAATATCTTGAGTATTAGAACAGTCCATTTTGTAACTCTCCATCCATTGTATGGGTAGCGAGCAGCACTTCTGGAGCAGAGTGCCAGTGTCAATTCCCTATTCATTTCTCATCATCCATGAATATGCCCACTTTCTCTTACAAGAAGTCCACTAATTTGGTTAATAAATATCAGTTTTATCCATATACCACATTAGCTCCTTTCCCAGGACATTCAGCTTATCTTAAGTAGAATAATATTTCAGTGCTTGGTTGTATTCTGTCAAACGAGACGTTCTTTCAGCCTGGTCGTTGTCATCTTTGGATTCTTACAGAGGCCAAAAGGAGCAGATTATGCGTAATTCAAAGCAAGGTTTATCCTTCTTTAATCCAAGAAGAATGTTTCCCTGGCATTGAAAGAACTGTCATGCCCCACATATCGTCACGTTACTTAAGGACAAATACTGTTGAGTATTGAAGTGTGAATTAGATGACTCTGGTCTGGCTATTATTCAATTCCTATCTGTATGCTTGTTCTGCTCACTAATACAGTTTCTACTGCTCTGCTCTCTCCAGCTTCCTGGCAGGGGGAGGTGGAGAGGGAAGTGCTCAGCTCTTCTCCCTGGTATCCAGTGGTAGGACCCGTGAGAATGGTTCAAAGCTGCACCAGGGGAGCTTCAGATTCAACGTTAGGAAGCATTTTTTACAGGGAGGGTGATCACACAGTGGAGCAGGCTTCCCAGAGAGATGGTTGATGCCCCAAGCCTATCAGGGCTTAAGAAGCATTTGGATAACGCCTTTAATAATATGGTTTAACTTTTGGTCAGCCCTGAAGTGGTCAGACAGTCAGACTAGATGGTCATTGTAGGTCCCTTCCAACTGAAATATTCTATTCTACCAGTTTCCCAGTCAAAACTTGACTTTACTGTATGTAGTTTCCACATCACTCCTGAAATACGCTTTAAAATTAGCATCATCAGTCAATACTTTCATTTCTGTGACAGTGAGGGTAGTTTAAGCAATAGATTGATAAACTGTTAAGTGTAGTAAACTGGTATTTGATATCTCTTAGAATGCTTGGCTAAATACCGCCTGGGTTTTGCAGTTTATTACTACTTTTTATCAATTCTGATAAACTTTCTCTTTCTGGTACTTCTTTGTGTTCCTTGGATTCATTCTTAGTGAAGAAAAGCTCTAGTGTGGGATGTCCTCTCACCTCTTCTCTGATCCAGAGAATTCATTTAATGATACTGTCATGGTCATGTTCTCCTTGCCAGACAGCCTCATTAATTCTCTGGAAGGCTTTTCTCCCAAGTAAGGCTTTGGCAATTCAGTAGGCAGTCTAAGCTTACTTTGTCTCAGTTAAACTTACTGGACTAGTGGTCAGTAACAATTAGACTACTCACAGGTCTTATTTTAAGGTCACTTGCAGAATGCTGACCTGTAGATAGCAGAAGATGTTCAGGCAGTGGGGACTGTGATATGCAATCTGGAAGGTGCAGAACAGCTTCTTGTTTCTGTCTTTCAAATGCAAGCACTTGTGTCCGAGCCAGGTTCTGATGCGAGATCATTTGTCTTGGAGCAGTGCTAAGCCTGGCTGTCCGAATGTGTTCTATGGAGAGGAGAGTCTGTTGACCTCAAGTAATTCTCCATCCTTCAGAACAATGTAGGAAAACTAATTTGGTGGATATTTTAGCACATTAGTTAGTGGGAGAGGACTTTTTTTAAAATATTGGAAATAAGAGGGGGGAAAGAAATGCTCTCCTTTAACAGCACAGGACGAACTTTCTAACAGACTTCCTTCTAGTAGATTTTTGCAAGAGTTTTCCTTTCAATGTTTTACTTACTTGATGCATGAGGTGAGGGGTCTGATAGGGCAGAGCACATGAGGGGTTGTTGATACTTCCAAATACAGCCATTACTTCTCATGTTTGGTGACTCCGCAACGAATTAGTTTTGAATATAAAACTGGAAAATGTTTCTACTTTTTTTCATTAAAAGGCTTTTCAAGTATCTAACTTCAGCAGCCTGTGACATTGATTTAATCTGTTCCAAAGGTTTTTTCTACCAGAAATTATTTCTATGAGTTTGTTCTGATGGTATCATAATCAGTATTTACTGTGTTCAGTGTTTTGCAGACGTGGGTAGATAGGGGAGATACTGTCTACAAAGGAGTCTCAGTCCAAAAGAAGCCAGAGAATAGATAAAAGCACCTTGATTCATAGCCAAAGGCACTATCTTGTGCTCTGGCTGGGCTTTTTTTCTGTGTTAGAAATAAAGTTGACGGTAAAAGCAGAGTAAAAATAACAACAAGGGTGAAACTAAAAGTAGAAGGGGTAATGAAAAATGGGAGATTGTATATGGCAAAAGATGACCATCAGAGAGGATTCAGTTTACAGAAGAGGAAAGTGGTTGTGCTAGAGCACTTGGGAGCTTTCCCATGACGTAATAGGTATGTTGAGGATGTTGCTAAAATGTTTTTAGGATAGGCTGACTGTTGGGTATCCAGGAAGAGGTCACTCAGAAGAAAAGCAGAGGCCAGACTGAGTGAGTAGACTTGCTTGTAGGGTTAATTTTTTGAAAGGTTTACCTATTTGGAAGAAAGGAAAAAAAAATATAGGGAAAGTAGCTTTTGTTGGATCAAAGTAAGGCAGGCTTTGTGAAAATTGTCAAAATCCTGTCGCAGAGTAACTAGAACTTGGCAATTTCAGTGGAATGAAGAAAAACAAGTTTACCAGTGCTGAGGGGCAGAAAGAGGAAACACTGAGAAGTGGACATGAATCCATGAATGAAACCTGTCTTCCAGCGAAAACTGAGCACTGAGATCTGAGGGGAGCACAGGAAGAGACAGCAGTACTCAGGTGTAGCTTGGGTGATCCTGGAGCAGTGCTTGAGAGGAGGCAGTCCCCTAGCTGGACTGGAGTGACTGGAAGAGTCAGTCCTTGTAGAACTCATCAGATGGACTGTGTATCTTCATTGGGAGCATTTTTACGTGCTGGTCTTTCCCTCACACCACCGTAATCCCATTTCTAGGAAGCATTCACCATTTTAGCAGAGTGCCTTGGAGCTTTGCATCCTCTGCTTTTGCTGCTGCTGTTTGTTCATCCAAAAGAATAAGGGTCAATATCAGCCGTACCCATCTCATTTGTTAGGATGGTACTGTCCACAATCTTAGAGAAGGACTTGATAAGAAAACTTGTGAAAGTCCCGACTGGCATGTTCAAGAAGGGCCAGAGAGAGATCTGAGCAGGCTAGTATAATGGATTTGGAGCAAGAATGGAAAATGCTTGTGCAATACTTCAGAAAGAAATGAAGTAGAAAAAGTAGAGGACTGTGTTCTTGTATGAAGTTATCTAGAAGAGCACGTGTATAGTAACCAGCTGACCTAGGGACACAGAAGAAACCTTCAAATTGTGAGGCACGTCCCAGAAATGCAAACATCTATATTTAACCCCCTCAAACAACTTCAATTACTAGGGACCTTTCTCCCTTCTCCAGCCACGCTGAGAATGTCACTACCCGTTGTCGCTGTTCTCTTGGCTTGCTCTGTGCAGTGAGCAAAGCAGTAAATGGGAATCTGATCTCTTCTGCAGTTGTTCTTCAGAAGGGCAGCAGTGTAGCCCAGAACTGGGTCACTGCTATTGCCTAGAAAGCTGATCCAGCCATTGAGACAAGCAGCAGCGCTGTTATCGGTGAAGAAGTACTAGAGATGCAGGTTTTTAGAGATCTGAGCAGAAAGAGATTGTTTGCTGTCAACAGCCAAAGATCCTATGCGGTGAAGGGCAGTGTATTGGTACCACAGTGGTGTAAATACCAAATATGTTTTTGATGCTGTTAGTCGTCATGGGTTCTCCTGCATATTAGCATTGTTTTGCTGTTCATTGCTGAGTCCCACGTGCCTCTGCTCCCTATTCCCAAGTGGGAATAATGCTGTCTGACTGGTGAATCTGCTTCGCAGGAGGTGAGCAGGGATGGAGCTGTAGGGCTGGGGGAGCTGAGCTGCTGTTTGTGTGAGAATTCGGTGGAGGAGGATTGTACTGTCCTAGGGTAGAGGTCCCTCTGCCATCTAATACTGTACTGTCTTCCTGATTACCTCTGTTGGTAGGAAAGTTTGATTATAGGGTGAGTGTGGAGGAACGCTGGCTGTTGGCCAAAACTTTTGTACTATTACAGGTGTGTGTGGAGCCCCTTTCAGGTTTTTGGCCATTACCAGTCCTAGAGAGGAAGGATAGTAGATGTTTCCGTTCCTCTCAGCAGCTAAGGGCAGAGAACTACTGTTTTGAAGGTAACATGAGAAAACAGAGCCCTTCAGCAGGCCCTTAAGCAAACAGTCCCAGCCTGTCCCCTTCTCTAGTTGTTAGCCTCTTCCTGGCCTCGTATCATACTCTCCTAGGAACTGCTCTGTTCATTCTGTAAATTAGCTATTTTTCACCTGGAGAAGTAAGGCTTGAAATGCCTCATGTCCTGTTAGCTTAACTCTTATTGTAAAAAAAGTCATGATTTAGACATCGTCAGAAGTAATCTGTAGGGAGGAGAAGAAAATGATGGTATTTTCATATTTTCCTCAAAATAAGTCTGCTTAGATTTGTGTAGGTTTGGTCTGTAGCTCTAATAGAGTATTAGTCTAACACTAATAAACTTTTTATTAAATATTTTGATACTATATTTTCCTTTCTTTATTTTCCAGGGCAGGGAAACCACCACCTGGCTTACATCTGGATGTAGTCAAAGGAGACAAACTCATTGAGGTATGAAAATAGGTTTTGTATGTATTTGGTGTATCATATACATAAGCACCAGCAGTAGAAAATTTTCCACCATTTTCCACACTTACTCATAAGTATTTCCTTTCTCTCTCATACTCATTATTTTCAAAACAGTTTGTTTTACTCTGAAACTTCAGAATGAAGTGAATTTTCCCTTGCAGTGCTTCCATCAGTTACTTTGCTGTTAGATGCACTGTTTGAAGGGATACAAAACTGCAGTGCTCAGCTAGCAAGCAATGACACCTTGATTCCTGAACATTAAACCTGTCCTAGTAAGAGAGAGAAAAATAAAATGTTTGTAAGGGAAACTTGATACTTTGCAGAGCCTTATTTCTTCCAAACTGAATTTTGGACCAAGGTTGACATTTTGTTTCCTGCAAGATACTTATATAGGAGGTGTCAGACTGCAGCCAGAAGGTGCCTTGTCTTAGGAACTTCAGGAGCAGAAAGTCAAATAACACAGGGAAAGAATTCTCAAATATAGAAGAGTAAGAGTAAAAACTCCTCAATTCGTACTGCTTGTTTGGTATACTTGTCAGGTTTTTTTGGTTTAGGTTGGTTTTTCTTTTGGTTTTACAGTAAGGTTAACTAGGCATCCTGTATTTTATAGGATTGTTGCACTGTTCTATGGTATGAAATACAGTATGTTTTTTCATCCCATGTTCTGGATCTGTGAACAGTGCTGTGATTAGCACAGATATGATGAGTTATTTTTATTGCAGCAAAGGAATTTGTCTAATAGATGCTGCCTCATTCTCTATTTCATATTTGGTCTTATAATTTGTCACTGTTGATAACTAGAGGTTGTATTGTTATTGTACGGATCAACATTCAGATTTTTCAAAAGGACAAATCGAAAATAGTATTAAAAAAAATAAAGCAGCCTTTAACGTGGTTGACAGCGAGGACCCAAGCCAGTGAATGTATTTTAGCTGTCGAGAGTTTCCTAACTTGCAATTGATTGAAACAGAGAAATGTTTCTGGGCAGCAAAAGTTTGCAAATTTGAGCCAACTTTTCTGAACAGAGACTTGGAAAATCAACGACTCGGTATTAGATCAAGAAAGACTTGGGTAGCTTAAAATCTTGGCTGATTTGTAATGTATGCCAGCATCAGACAGTATTTAGTGTTCCTTCTGGTGTCTAGCAGGAGAGATTTACTGTTTACAATTTGGGTAAGTTACCAGCATACGCTTTGCATAGAAAAGAAGATAGAGATGTCACAAATAGATATCTCACAAATAAACTTGTCTTTTCCCAGGTCAGAAACCAGTAAAATGAGGCCTTTTTTTATAGTCCTTTACTGTTGGTTTTACAGGCTGTTTTGAGAGAGTGCTCTTAGATTTAAAGACACAGAAAATTGGCAGAAGAGAGATCTTTGCTCAGCCTTCATTTGAAAGGAATTGGATATCAGCACACATTTACTGCATCTTCAGAGTAGCTCATTAGTCTGTACGAGACATGGCTGAGTTGGTTCATACCCCCTACTCGGACTATGTTGGAGCTGTCCTTCACTGGCTCTCTTTAGGCACTATAGCTTTCAAACTCTTTGCATTGCATTTTTCTTCAAACCTTGGACCATGTATTCTGCTTCTCGTGGTACTGTTATGTGTTCAGAATCCTTTTCAGAGATCAGAGAGCTGGAGTAGGACTGCTTCTCAGCTCAGCCTTCTCACTGCCATCCTGGCAGCAGGATCTGGGGTGAGGATTGTACTTGGCACTGAGTTTTCTGTGTAATGAGATTCAGTCAGCAAAGCCAAATGGCAGTGACTTTGGGTTTTTTGGTATGTGGCAGGTGGCCAAACATAATGCAGCCTTCCCACCTGGGAGACTTATTCTATGAGATGAGGGTTTTTTTCTTGTCATGTTTCTTTTGGGTTTTTGAGCATGGAGAGAGAGCTTTAGGATGAAAGAATTTACATGGTCTTCTCTGCTGAATTAATCCTCAGGTGCTAGGCAACTGTCTATCCTGGGAGTCCGGGTCAGGACTGAAAAAAAGAAGCAGCAGCAAAATGCCATATGGAAGCTGAGGATGCATCATTGGTTTTGGCAATGGATGAGCAAATTTGGTGTTGATAAATTGACAGGAATTTGTCGTGGTGGTGTCAGGCTCTGAGGCTGCGCTGCCCAAAGCTTTTTGACCTACAGGAGGCCCAAGTTGGCTTTGTAAGCCTGGCGTCTCCGTCCAGGTTGGGAAAGCGGGTGCTACAAACACCCTGATTCCCTCTTCCTACCATCAACTCTCTTGATAACCTGAAAGAGGTTCTTTTTGCTGTCCTGCAGAGCACTGTTAACAGCCATTGCCAGTCTGCTATCCAGGTACTCCGAGGTTCAGTAGAGGATGCGATCACACAGAGGTTACAGAATGACTGTAGTGTTCGTGTTTTACCTCCTGACTATCTGATATTGCCTATCAGTGTTACTGAGATCAGGCAGGTACAGCTTGTGTGAGATGTGTGCCGTCACTGTGGCAAGCAGTGACCAGGCGCAGGCACTCACGTGCGTAGCACAGAGGTCTGACTTGCTGTGGTACTTCTGTCTGATGGAGTAAGACTCAGAAGAACTGGCTTGGTGGGGAAGTCCTAGCGGACTGTTCCACCCAGCATGCGTGCCTGCCTGTATGGTTGCTTTGGGGCCTTGCACACTGTATGTATGCAGGTGATGCACTAACTCCTCTAGACTCTGGTGATTACATGAGACCACGTACTGTGTGTATGTATGGGAACTGTGCAACAAATTAACAGCATTTCGATGTGATCCATCTGTTTCCCTTTTTGGAACGTGTGGCAAATAGTTTTTCAGTTTTGTGTCTTATGGTAGAGAGCAGTAACCAAGAAAGAACGTTCTTAAATCTTGTGGATTACTGAGCACTTGATACTAACCGAGCCATCTGTATCCCAGGTCTTGTGCAGAGGTCTGAGGTACACCTTGTGATTGCTGGGTCTGAAAAGTGCAACATTAAAATAAGCCATGAAGTGTTTAAGCTCAGTGTATAAAGGATAACACTGGGTTATAGCTCAGAGGCACAGAAAATTTTGGAAACATTATCTTGAAGTAAAGGCAATAAAATTATTTTCTCTGAAGATTTGTTGCAATATTTCCAATATATGAATTCATTTGTGTCTTTGACAGCATTTAAAGAGATTTTGCAAGTGAGAATGGTATTGCTTTGTGCATAACGAGTGCAAATGAAAACTTATGGGTTACTTCTTTTGGTTTCAGTTGTGGACAAGAATGAAAAATTGTTGGACCAATTTTTATGGTACTTGAATTTATGAGATAACTGCTTGCGGAGCTGAGCACTGAAATGTGGAGTAATAAATCAGCTTCTGAAGATCCACTTGTTTCTATCAGAGTTGTGTTTACACAGGATTTTTTTTTTCAAATACACAAGAAAAAAAGGAGAAGTTAGTTCTCATCTTTCTCACAAAGTGGAATCATAGAATTCATTAGTACAAAGGTATTGAATTTGGGAAGACTCAGAGTGCTGACCTGAATGAGTAAGGTACTGCATAATATTTGACATAAATCCATTGCTATGAAGTTGAATCCCAGAAAACGTAACCAGCATTTCTCAAGAGATGTATTGTAACAAACACTATGGTATTCGCAGATCAATATGTGGATGAAATCACTATAATTTTACAGGAAGATATCAGTGAGACTAGTGGAATGCTAGGTGTTGATTAAGGCTTGCAGGGAAAAGCATAACAAAAGAATGGAAGCATGAAGAATGTACAGGAAGGAGATTGATCTATTTACAGGTGGAATTAAAAAATAAAAAAAAAAGGAAGTAATATTCAACCATAAAGGACTGACGAAACCACGTACTAGTTTAAGCTCTTTTGTCAGGGGCTTGTACTTTCTGGTTGATTCTGAGGGGAGGGTCTTGTGAAAACCAGTATCTGTAAAGAGACAGAAAATGATAATAAAGTAGCCAGGTGAGAGCAGAATCAAGTAGACTGTTTCAGCGTATTGATTTCTTGGGTTTTTTATCTGAATTATACTGAGGCTTTGAGGTACACTATTCCCCACCAGGCACAAATTGATTCAGAGGAGACACCCACATGTTTTAAACGTTCCAGTTGGAGGAAAATCACTTGCATTTTGCATTTGCACTTCATTTGTCACCAGATAATGTGCTTGAAGGTGAATTGCTAGTTGAGCTGTGATTCCTGTCTGATCAAGTGAGATACAGACTCACAAAGAAAATTTTTTTTAGTTAAAGCTTAAGTTGTGGCACTCTTATGGATTTTCTGCCAGCCTATGTATCACTGAGGGTACTGATGAAGTTGTCATTCTGTCTAGCTGTTTGTTTTCATAGAACTTCTTGAAATTTAGTATCTTGTAGTGCTGGTTGAAATTGGCCAGTTGGTTGAGAAGTTACTTGGTTTAGTAGTGGATGTCAGGAGATGACAGATACGCACACAGCTTAGTCACCTGAATCTGGTTATTTTAAGAAAGCAGGCCAAAATACCTAAGTCGGTAGATTTCACAGAGCATTTACTCTCATGAAATCGTGCTTAAAATGTATACCTTGAGTTAGTTGGGAGTAAGACATTAGCAGATTGTTACCTAAGGGACCGATTAATTGTAAAGTCGTCATGATGTGTACTAGTATGGATCTGAGTTGTTCAATTCATTTGTCTAGTGACCTAAAAGAGAGAATAAACATACAGAAATGAATTAAATACTTATTACTGAATACCTGATTACCAGATACCGCTTGCAGCAGGGGGGCTGACAAATGTTCAGCAAAACAATGAGAAATCCAACCTAGAAAATGTAGAACCCATTTGGGGGGAAAAATCTGAAAAACATCAGTGGGGAAGTGGCATCTGAATGCAGCAATGCTAAAAGCCTTGAAGATCATAATTGGTGGGCAGGTAAATTGTGCCTTTCCAAGGTGATTTGTAGAAAATTATGTCCATGTGATTTTTATGTTTGAAGATCAGGCAGAGGAGTCACAGAATGACAGACTGGCAGGGGTTGGAAGGGACCTCCGGCGATCGTCTAGTCCAACCCCCCTGCCAAAGCAGAGTCACCTACAGCGGGTTGCACAGGAT
>RSEF01000023.1:42391-58887 GCA_003993805.1 Himantopus leucocephalus
GCCCTCTTGGCCACAAGGGCACATTGCTGGCTCATGGGCAACTAACTTATTGTCCACCAGGACTTCCAGGTCCCTGTCCGCAGAGCTGCTTTCCAGCAGGTGAGCCTGCACTGGTGCATGGGGTTCTTCCTCCCCAGAGGCCGGACCCTACACTTGCCCTTGTTGAACTTCATTGGGTTTGTCTCTGACAAGCTCTCCAGCCTGTCAAGTTCTCACTGTATGGCAGCACAGCCTTCTGGTGTGTTAGCCACCCCTCTCAGTTTTGTATCAGCAAACTTGTTGAGGGTATGCTCTGTCTCCTCATCCAGGTCGTTGGTGAATATGTTGAACAAGACCGGACCCAGTACTGATCTGTGGGGAGCACCGCTAGGTACAGGCCTCTAACTAGACTCTGCACCGTTGATTACAACCCTCTGAGTTCTGCCATTCAGCCAGTTCTCAATCCACCTCGCTGTCCACTCATCTAACCCACAGTTCCGAAGTTTACCTATGAGGATGTTATGGGAGACTGTGTCAAAAGCCTTGCTGAAGTCGAGGTAGAGTGTCCACCGCTCTCTCCTCATCCACCCAGCCAGTCATGCCATCATAGAAGGCTATCAGATTGGTCTAGCGTGATTTCCCCTTGATGAATTCATGTTGACCACTCGTGATCACCTTCTTTTCCTCTGCATGCTTAGAGATGACATCCAGAATGAGCTGTTCTACCACCTTTCAGGGATGGAGGTGAGACTGACTGACCTGTAGTTTCCCGGGTCCTCCTCCTTCCCCTTTTTGAAGACTGGAATGACATTGGCTTTCCTGCAGTCCTCAGACACCTCAGCTGTTCTCCATGACCTGTCAAAGATATTGGACAGTGGCTTAACAATAACTTCTGCCAGCTCCCTCAACACTCATGGGTGCAGCCCTTCGGGGCCCATGGATTTGTGGGTGTCAGGTTTGCCTAAATGATCTCTAACCTAATCCTCCTCAACCAAGGGAAAGTCTTCCTTTCTCCAGACTCTTTCACTTACCTCCAGGGTCTGGGATTCCTGAGGGCTGGCCTTAGCAATAAAGGCTGAGGCAAAGAAAGCATTCAGTAACCGCCTTCTCTGTATCTTCCGACGCCAGGGCACCCACCTCATTCAGCAGCATGCTCACATTTTCCATAGTCTTCATTTTGCTACTGAGGTACTTGAAGAAGCCTGTCTTATTGTCCTTGACATCCCTTGCCAGATTGAATTCCAAATGGGCCTTAGCCTTCCTTGTTGCATCTCTGCATGCTCTGACAATGTTCCTATATTCCTCCTAAGTGGCCGGTCCCTTTTTCCACATTCTGTAAACTTCCTTCTTCCATTTGAGTTTTTCCAGAAGCTCCTTGCTCATCCATGCAGGTCTCCTGCCTCCTTTGCTTGATTTCTTACTCATAGGGATGCACCGATCTTGAGCTTGGAGGAAGTGATGCTTGAATATTAACCAGCTGTCTTGGACCCCCTTACTTTCTAGAGCCCTACCCATGGCATTCCTCCAAGTAGGTCTTTGAAGAGGTGAAAGTTAGCTCTCCTGAAGTCCAGGTTTGTAATCCTACTTATTACCCTGCTTCTTCCGCACAGGATCCTGAACTCCACCATCTCATGGTCACTGCAGCCAAGGCTTCCCCCAGCCCTCACATCCCCAACCAGTCCTCCTTTGTTTGTTACTACAAGGTCCAGCAGCACACGTCTCCATGTTGGCTCCTGCACCACCTGTGTCAAAAAGTTATCATCAGTGCTCTGCAGAAACCTCCTGGACTGTGTGTGCCTGGCTCTGCTGCCTTTCCAGAAAATATCAGGGTGGTTGAAGTCCCCCATGAGAACCAGGGCCTGTGATTGTGAGGCTACTTTCAGCTGTCTGTAGAAGGCCTCGTCGACTTCCTCTTCCTGATCCAGTGGTCTGTACTAAATACCCACAACAGCGTCACCCATATTAACCTGCCCTTTAATTCTTACCCATAAGCTCTCAAGTTTTTCTTCATCCACCCCTAGGCAGAGCTCGATACGTTCTAGTTGCTGTCTCACATAAAGAGCAACTCCACCACCTTGCCTTGCTGGCCTGTCTTTCCTAAAAAGTACATAGCATTCCAGTCGTGAGCTATCCCACCACGTCTCTGTAATTGCAATGAGACCATGGCCCTGCAACCACACGCAGATCTCTAGTTCTTCCTACTTATTCCCCATGCTGCATGCATTGGTGTACAGGCATTTCAGAGAGGAAATCAAGCTTGCAGGTTTCTGTGGAGGGGTGCAAGAGGATCCACCACAGCCATACACAGCCCTGAGGTGGTTGGCCTTCTGATTCTTGTCTTGGGAGGCAGCCAAGGAACATTTGTCACTGCTCTGGTTGGCCTGGCGTATTCCCCAGTTAGATAAGTTGGCGTGAGCATTGCCACCTTGGAACCCACCCCCCGAGTCCTTCAGTTTAAAGCCCACCTCACCAAGCAGGCCAGCCTGCTGCCAAAGATTCCCTTGCCTCTTCTAGACAGATGGATTCCATCCCTCCCTAACAGGTTGTAGTCATCAAAGAACGTCTCATTGTCATAAAAGCCAAAATCCTTGCGACGGCACCAGCCACGTAGCCAGAAGTTGGTAATTGTTATATGTCTTTTTCTTGCTACCCCCTTTCCTCCAACTGGTAAAATGGAGGAAAAGATAATTTGGGCACCAATATTTTTCACTTGCACCCTGAGGGCTTTATAGTCTTCCTTAATTCTACCCAGGTTCTGGCTTGCAGTGTCATTCATGTTCCCATGAAAGCATAAATAGAACAGTTTAGGTTGGAAGGGACCTTAAAGACCATCTAGTTCCAACCCCCCTGCCCTGGGCAGGGACACCTCCCACCAGCCCAGGTTGCTCCAAGCCCCGTCCAACCTGGCCTTGAACACCTCCAGGGATGGGACAGGCACAGCGACTCTGGGCAACCTGGGCCAGTGCATCACACCCTCAGTGAAAAATTTCTTCCTAATATCTAATCTAAATCTCTCCTTTTACAGTTTGAAGCCACTATCCCTTGTCCTATCACTACATGCCCTTGTAAAAAAAATCCCTCTGCAGCTTTCTTGTAGGCCCCCTTCAGATACTGGAAAGCTGCTATAAGGTCTCCCTTCTCTTCTCCAGGTGCTCATTGTGTCAGTCTTTCTGATAGCTAAAAAAACCCAAACAAACTACCTGATACATTGGCTCTTTCTAGCTGAGCATGTGGTTTATACAGCTGGCAAAACTGAGGAGCACACAACTAATTGACAGGAAGGGAGGTCCTTCCTCATCACACCATCCTGGTGTATATAATGCATTGCTTCACTAGAGCCAGCTGGGGTATGTATCTGATTGAAGGCAAACTTACTCAGTTCACTAAAACAGTAGAAGACTAACGCAGCAAAAAAGTGCTTTGCAGGCTGAAAACTTTGCTCAGATGAGTGGCAGTGTGATTGAGGAGAGGATTGTATAGCTGGGAATGGAGGGAGGGAGAGGGGACAAATCGTCATGCTCTAGCAGGCAAAATATTAATTCAGCTCAAACCATCTCATGAAAGCAATGTTTTCCTGAACTAAGATCTGCCATTTTTCGGATGGAAAATGTATCGTCAGCATTCCCTTGATCATGCTATTGAGACGTTGTGTGGGCTTTGGTAAATGTTTCAAAAAGCAGGAGACGCCATCTGTTAACAAATCTGTATTGCCAGCCTTTGACTTGTGCAGCTGGAAGCAAGAAAACGCAGGTTAGATTAAGGTCTTGGGATACAGTGAGAAAGAAGGCTGCACTGCTAAGTACTTCAGCATGTAAGTGCAAGGAGTTCCTTTCAACAACATTGTTAACAGAAATATGCTGTATACCCTGTAGGACTGTGTCAACGTGTTCCTTTGCTTTTCAGAGATGGTTTACGTAACTGATATTACAGTATGTAAGATCTTGTTTGAAGAAGAGATTAGAACTAGGATGAATTAAGAAGGAATGCCTAGAATTAGTGGCATACTTGAACAGACTAGTATGGATTCACATCACAGTACATATTCAGTTTAGTTTTGCATCTTTATTATAAAAGGTCTGAAATGTCTTGTATGTCCATTTCTATACAGAATGTAATTTTGGTGTTCTGTATCAGGCTGGAATTCATCTAGCATAGATTCCTGGCTGAGACAAGGCCTGAGGTCATCTGCCTTGAGAAATGGGTAAAAATCATTGGGAGCAGATATGAGAGAGGATCTCTTGTATGAGACAGTCTCATGCTTTGAAGAGTTATTGTCCTTCCCAGGCTGTCCTGTATTGGATGTTAAAGAAGGGAATAGGTGTGACTTTTCCATATTCAGCTGTTCTGATTTTACAAAGAGAATATTTGAGTTTCTGTATTGAACAGTGCCAGACAAAACGGAAATATTGATTAGATGCTAATGCTTTGTTTTGAATTTGCTCTGTTTATTCATGTTCTTGAATTTTTTCAGGAAGATCCAAAAGTTTATAGGAGTCTAATATGCTTCTCTGTTTGATATTCTACCTCAGAAACTCATCATTGATGAGAAGAAATACTATCTCTTTGGGAGAAATCCTGATCTGTGCGATTTTACCATTGACCACCAGTCTTGCTCTCGGGTCCATGCTGCCTTGGTCTATCACAAACATCTCAAGAGGGTTTTCCTCATAGATCTAAACAGCAGTAAGTAGTGTGACATTGAACCAGATAGAAGTACAATATTTCAGTGCTTAAACATTTCTGAATCTGAGATACTTTTTCCTTTTTGTTGTTGTTTGCACTGTGTGGATAGATGACTATTAATCTGAACTAGCATCCTAGTAAAAGATTGGCAAGGGTTAGGAGAAAACGAGCGTTTGCTCCAGTCAGCTTACATCTGCTTCACTTGTTGTTTAAAACAAAGAGGCTAAGGGAGAGGAGGAAAGTGACTTGGCCTTCCCTTCACAACTTTAATGAAGCTTTCTATTCTGAGGGTGGTTTCCCAAGATCTAAACCTTTCATACTGTTTTTTCTACTGAGGGAATAATTCTAGACATGGTACCTTAAGACCTACAAGAATCCAGAAAGTAAATGGTGTTTGTAATTTATTTTGATGACTTTTTGAGGACTTATGATGTGAGTTATCTTAGTTTGTGAGATGGTAGCTAAAACGTACATAGCTAATGTTTTCAGCAGTACCTCACTGACTTATATCGCAGAGCAACCATGTACAGTTTTTGAACTTCTCAGGACTTGAACTCGAATACTGTGAGCCCAAGCTGATGACTAACAGACTATTTTACATTTTGACGTTCTCAGCACATGGCACATTCTTGGGTCATATCCGTTTGGAACCTCACAAACCCCAACAGATACCCATTGACTCCACGGTTTCATTTGGCGCTTCTACACGGGCATATACTCTGCGAGAGAAGCCCCAGACATTGCCATCAGCAGTTAAAGGAGATGAGAAAATGGGCGGCGAAGATGAAGAGCTGAAGGGCTTGCTGGGCCTGCCAGAGGAGGAGACAGAACTTGATGTGAGTACAATGGCACATTGTACCTAGATGGCATTTCCAGCTAAACAGGTAGCAATCCCCTCTGGTTTGCTTAGGTTCAGGTTCTTAATTTCTTGGCCTTGAAGATAGTCTGAGGTGTCTTCTGCTGGCAGGTACACACAGACCATCTCATTCTGCCACGACAACCCTGTGATCATGCTGCTTCCCAGAATCTGTGACCTAATAATCCTTCTGTTCCAATGGTCTTTTCACAAAGGCTCGCCAGGGAGTACGTGCTCTCCAACTAACGTTAGCCCAGGTCAGGCATGATTTCCCATACTGTTCCCCGTTGCCAGATAACAGTGAATGCTGCCCTGTTTTCTACAGTTAGCTAGTCAAGAGGGAGACAGCAGTGTGTGGTGTTCACAGGAACCTCTCAAGATCATCTAGTCCAGCATCTCTGCTCAAGCAGGGCCAGCTAGAGCAGCTTGCCCCGGACTGTGCTCAGTCAAGTTCTGAGTATCTCTGCAGACAGAGACTCCACAACCTCTCTGGGCAACATGTTGCAGCACTGGAGCACTGTTCTTCCAGGGGGTCTAAAGTTGAAGCTAAACAGTGTTCTGTGGTCTTTTGATATGCACAATCACATGATTAAATCAGACTTCATACACTGATTGCTTAAACGATTTCATCTCCAAATTTGTCATTAGAACCTGACAGAGTTTAATACAGCCCACAACAAAAGAATTTCCACACTAACCATTGAGGAAGGGAACTTGGATATTCAGAGACCAAAGAGAAAACGGAAGAACTCCAGAGTGACGTTCAGTGATGATGATGAAATCATCAATCCGGGTAAGTAGTTTGCTTTAATCTTTAGTTGATCCCCTTAAGGCCCTCCTTCCGGTATTCTCATAGGGATTGCTCATGGCTGCATATGGATAAGGAGAACAGAAATTTGGCAATCAATATTTGTGATGTGCTATTTCAGAGAAGCTGCCACATGTCTCACTTAAAGTCTTTGACCTCTCTGTTTCTTCTCTTCTACTTGTAAAATGATTTGTGCAGGGCAGGGATATCGCGCTCAGCTTCATTGTTCAAGATTCTATCAGATGTTGGGAAAATCTCATGGCTCCAAAAGGAGGAAACTGTTTTAAATTTTTGCCTTCTTTAGAATGTAAATGGGAACTGAACTTGTTTGTTTTTCATCTGTCTCTTAATGCTTTCCTTGCCTGTTGCCTATTGGATATTTGTCTCAAGCTCAGAGGTTTTTTGCTCCTTGCCTGCATATCTGAAACAAGTCATTCTCATTCAAAGCAACGCTTTTGAAGATGTGTCCAATTCCTAATTAGTCATTTTTCTCCCTTAGCTGTTTTATATGAATGGCACTCCTATTAATGATATTTTATATGGATAATATTCCTATTAATAAGAGTAGCTTTTTAATGAGTGTGCATTTTAAAATATAGTCTGGAGCTAGTTTCATTTGGCAGTGTATACCACTAAGAATAACCTTTTTCATTTATAAATCAATGCAATTTAGTGCTCAGAACATCCTAATGTAAACAGCAGCCATGCACATTACAAAAAAGGTAATTTTTTTTCAGATTTTGCAAGACTCTACATTGAATTCTTCTGACTCCTGCTTCAAGGTCTCCCAGGGACTTCTGGGGCTCACTGTTGAGCTTTTGAGCACGTGCAGTGCCATGTCAGCAGCAGCTTTCACCCCAGAACTCCAGTCTGTCTGATCAGTGCAAACTGGCCATCCATCTGTCCCCCTTCCCCATTCTCCATTTGAGTGGAAGCCTTTCTTACCAGAACATCTGATGAGTCCACCTTGAGACAAAGCCACTAGGTGTCCCCTTAGGTCCTCTCTTTATTTCGGCATGCTTGTACTGAGAGCTACTAGAGCGCTGACTTTGAGAAAGTCCATGTACCAATTCTTCATATAGGTTCCTTTACGTGACAGATGTTTTATCTTTTCCTGTATTCTTACTGAAAGCTTCACTGTTCTTGCCTTTACAGAGGATGTGGACCCTTCTGTTGGGCGTTTCAGGAACATGGTACAGACAGCAGTAGTCCCTGTTAAGGTATAGAGTAACTCCCAACTTTCTAATTAATGCATTACTTTGGTGAACTCACTTTATGAATTACACCTTAGAAACACAATGTTCTGCGGTGGAAAGTGTTTTCTTGTTAAGCAAATGTCGTGTTCATGTTTCACAATTGTCTTTTTTAGCAGATTTGACCCATGTCCCTTCAAGTCCAGCTTCAGCTCCTTTCCTTATGACACGTGGAATCAATAGCAATTTTTTTTCCTCCCAAAAAGAAACACTTCCCAGAAGTTCATTACTGTAGTTCTAGGCATCAGTTAAAATTGTGGGAAGTGTAGAAAATAAAAAATAAAAATAAGAGGCTGTTTGTTTAAATACTGGAAGCACTAAAGATTTCATAAGGTTGTCTGTTAGAACTAGCAGGGTTTAGACTTTGCTCCAAGATGAGTGTGTTGCCAGTGCTATATTTAATTTGAATATGCTAGGAGTAGGGAAGATTTGCAAAACTTCAGGGTAGCTAAGCAACAGTGTAATAGCAATTTTACTTGTTGGTGGTATACGCTAAATAATATATGTGGAAAAGGATAATTCTATATAAACCCCGGACTGCAGGAGAAGACTCAAATGATCAAGAGCTAGAGAAAATCACCAAAGTGATCTAGAAGTTGCAGTTTCTTATTGTAGGAGGAAGGAGGATCTGCATTACTGACTAAAGACCTACTTGGTCTTGTGTTCAGGACAAGCTCAAGACTGGCAAGCATGTACAGGAGGTAAAGAGGTGCTCAGGCCTGATCTAAGCCTAACCTGAGCTTCAACTTCTGTCATCCCTTCCTGCATTGTGCACCTTTAGGAGTTTATTATTAAGTGGTTTTCAAGGAAAGCCAGAAGAAATCTTCTGGGACAAAGATTGCGACATTGTCTGTAACAACTTTATACGTGGCTGGTCGAGGTGTCTTTTTGGGGGAAATTACATTGGCTTCCAGTTTAAATAACTTGCTTGTTTCATGTATTTTGAGTAATTCTTTAAATACTTCCATCTACAGAAAAAACGGTTGGAGAATCCAGGCGCATTGACCACAGACGATTCCGCATCACGACGTATGCAAAACTTTCCCTACAGTGGAGGATTATATGGTGGTTTACCTCCAACTCACAATGAGGCAGGTTCCCAATCACATGGCGTCCATGGGACAGCACTCATTGGTGGTCTGCCAATGCCCTACCCCAATCTTGCCCCAGATGTGGACTTGACTCCTGTTGTGCCCTCAACAGTTAACATGAACCCAGCTCCAAACCCTGCTGTCTTTAATCCTGAAGCTGTGAATGAACCCAAGAAGAAGAAATACGCAAAGGAGGCATGGCCGGGCAAGAAGCCAACCCCTTCCCTACTGATCTGAGTTGGGTTTTGTTGAGGGAGGGTGGGAGCTATGAACTCCAGAAACTGTTTATGTGCAGTATCGTCTTTTTAAAATTTCATTGTCCTAACCAGATGTAATACCAAGATTGGAGAAGTGAAATATCCTTTAAAGATCTGTCTTCAAGCGTTTTTATATGTCTGTTTAAAAGAAAAAAAAAAAATACAGCTCCCATCTCCTTATATATCTGGCAGCCTTTTTTTAGCCATTACTGTCCCCAGAGGTCTTTACTCTGAATTTTGATCCATAAGTTGAAGGGGCAGAGTCATACAGTTTAATTATGGCATGACCCTGCAAATTCATGCATTTAGGTGTCATGCTTACTAGGAGTAATGCTGTTCCCGCTGGACTTGCTCATAGCATGTCATCTGTATCAGAAGTAAATGTTTGTGGGGCCAAGCCTTTTGGAAATCCCATTGGTATGAGTTCTAAAACTTGCAACATATAGGTCAGCTTTTATTTTTCATATTTTCAAAGCCCCACCAATGTGGGACATTATCTTTTTGTTTTGTTTTATTTGGCTACATCTTGTTTTAACTTCCACCTAAAACACTACAGCATCCCATTAGATCATGAGAACGTGGAGTTGAGATGGACAAGAAACAGGTGGGCTTCCTTAGCTGTGGTCTGGTATTGTACGATGGAGAGCTGTGTGGGTGGATAAAGGTGTACACGTGGATGGATCTGGGCTTGTGTTGGTGCTAATGGCAGCAGGCAAGCCCGGCGAGCCTAGGAGCGTTTGACTAGGCACTATCTACACTCTGCAAACAATAAACAACAAAGTAGTGTTGACTCTTTCTCCTGTGATAACTTAAGGTGGGGTTAAGACAGAGGAGAACAGTTTCTTTTAAACGTGGTGGCCCTTCAAACTTAAATAGTTTCATTTTTATCTGCAAATGGAACTTGTGAGCTTAGAGTATATGTGAGACACAACAAGACACACATAAAAACGAGCTGCCATCAGCAGGGTCACAGGACTTGCGTGTTTAACAACTAAAACCACAATCTGCACATTATTCTGGCTGCTAGTAAAAGTGGGTGAGAACTGAGTGCTACTTAAAGCTAGAGTACGAATTCTCAGTAGAGAATCTGCCTCGCCTTGAATAAAGCAGTACACAAGTTGATTTCATAATATTACATTTTTGTCTACTTCATCATTCTCTCCCATTGAATAAAATTAGAAGCTCAATTTGGATTGTTGCTCTAGCCCTTCAGATCCTTGGCTTTAGATGTCAAAAATCTGATTCACGTGTATTCAGACACTGTGTCTTTACTTTATACAAAGTAAGACCAGAGCTCTGTTTTGTCTTAAGTTTACTCTGGATTTTTTTACATTCTATAATGCAGTTGAGCTACGCAGTCACATTCCTTTGTTGTTTGGGGGATTTCTCCAGGAAATGTGCACTAAAATGACAGTAGTATACCTAGCTGTTCGTTGTGTACAGTACTGTAGCTACCTGACTGAATAGTGTTGTGAAAATCTGATGGTTGCTGGAGCAGTGCTGTGTTATAGTGCATCTGCTACACTGTATGCACTACACCTGTTTTGGACAGATGCTCCAAAATCAGTGTGACTCCTGCATCTGCAGAGTAATTGCTTCTATCATGTTATTGAGATAAAAATGAGCTAGTAGCTACCCCATTTACAAGAGCGATGGCTTTAGAGACTGGTTTGTTCCCTTCCCCGCACCATCATATCTAGCTCAGACTATTCTATGGATGAATACAGTACCTTCTCCATGATATAGTTGTGCCGCTCTGCATTTAGTTGTCATATTATTGAATATGATTCAGTCCGCAGACATTCTGCTTCCAAACACTCCATGCTGACTCTTAAAATCTATCTCCCTTTATTTTTAGTTTTGCTTCTTCCTGGTATGTAGAATTTTCTTTTTTCAGCCAGTCTGCTTTATGAAGGCAAACTCTTTAGGGTAAGACTAGTTAGGGCAAGTAAACGTTGAACAGGTTTTCTTCTTCCCTTTTTTCTGTTTTGGGGGATTTGGGGGGGNGGGGGGGGGGGGGGGGGGGGGGGGGGGGGGTTTTTTTTGTTTGTTTTGTTTTGCAAGTGGCTCTTTGCAAGATTTTTCTTGAAAAGGGAAGCTTTACTGCTCATTGGTTTTTAAAGCTCTTCTCCTCCCTGAGTTTGAACAAGCTCTCATTATTTTAGAGCTTAGGGGCCATAGCTGGCCAGTACAGGAGGGGACAGTATAACATCTAGGGGCTTTGTACAGAAGTTTGTACACTTGTGTAATATGTAATAGGCCTTTTCACACTTTCTGTTGAGCTTTTTACCTGTAACCTTTACTATGTTGTAAATTAAATGCAGTTTTTGCCAGTTTGGAGAGTGTAGTGTGTTCGTTCCCAATCTACACTTCTGCAGTTGGGACTGTACGTTGGTTTGTGGCTTATTGAAGGATTTCTGCCATTGCTGCAGGTCTTGTTCTTAGCGCCTGGCTCAGGCTCCTGCTCATAAAGCTGCTCCAGCTTCTTTGCTCGTGACCTGCTTTGCTGCCTTGTGCTGCAGCGTACTGCGCTTTTGCACACAAGAGTAGCACTTAACAGCAGTCACCTTTGTTTTCTGAGTGAAGTTTTACCTGGTTCTGGCATAATCCTCTCTCTGTAAAAGTTACGCTTTAGAGCCCAACTTTCTTTTCTCATTGCCCAGCTTGCTGCCTCTGACCTGTAGAGTGGCCTTGGGTAGTCTGAATGCACCATCCTGTATCACACTGTGTCTCTGCGGCTTGTCCTCGGCTCACTGGGGAGAGCTGTAGTGAAAAACAGTAAACTGGGACCTGGTTAAAGATAACCATGGTGACTGCAGTGTAGGGTTGAGAGGAATTCCCAAGCTTTGCTGAATTTAGTTATCTTTAGGCTGTAGCTTAGTATTTCTTCTCAATCCAGCAATATCCTTTAAGCAGCTGGGGCAGTTACATTTTCATTATTGTGTGTGAGCAAAAGGCTGAATCTTCACAATTCATGTGCAAGCTGCTGGTCTGCCATAGGTAGAAATAATTTGGTACAGGTTAAGTAGTTAACTTTGTGGTCTGACATTGTAAGTGTTGGTGTGGTTAGCAGTTAATTTAAAGGAAATAGTAAAAATGAGTCAACTTGCATGATAATCTAAAACACTCTGCAATGTGGAATGCAGAGACGGGAACGAAGAAGTGGAGAAGAGTTTGCAGCTGAATAAATGATTGAGCTAAAGAATAATGGCAGTGTTTTCCAGGAACATCTGTCCTTGCAGCACTCACGGGATTGTCGTTGTAACCCCTCTTCTCTCTTGGTTTTGAAATACAAGAGTGCAACACCAACCAGGCATCCCAAGAGCTAGTAATGAGCTGAGTTGTTCTATTCCCAGTGTGCTGTGCAGTAAGATACCAATGTGTTAGACTCTGTGACAACATGCCTGAAAGAATGACTTTTTGGAGAGGAGGTGACTTCTCCCTGGGGCCTTTTAGGAGAGCAGGAATAGCTTCCAGCGCAGAACAGGTGAGTGTGCCAGCTGAAGTGTGCACTTCTGCAATTACACCTAGTGCTTTGAAACACTCAATTGCATGGGGAAGGACCACAGTAGAGGGTTGGACTGGAAGACATGGATGGCTTCAGGACAAGCCAAAGAACTGGGCTGTGTAATGGCTCTTACAGGGCTCAGAGGTCAGATGCTGTTAAAGAGCATTTTTTTTCAAAAGCAGTCTAATACAGTCAGGTAATTTGTAGGTTCTTTCATCTCAAAACCCTTAATATAGCAGTGGTAGGTAAAGAGGGGGGAAAAGTTTCTGCTTTCACTTCCGCTGAACACCAGGAACATGTCATTCATTCAAGCTTTGCGGCATCACTGGGGCCTACCTGCTTGGTGTAGGGGACAGGATTGCTAGTGCAAGACAGAGAGTGTGAAGTAAGGTTGTGGCAAGTTCAGGGCAGACAGCCATGTGTTTTGGGTTGCAGTCTTCTAAATTAGCCTTCTCTGAAGGTCCTGTACACAGTAAAGCAGTAAGAGGGACGTCACATACGGGCATCACATTAGTGCCTGAGACTAACTGTGGTGCTTCCCCTGCCTCCACAAAAGCAGTAGCTTCCCAGCAGCATTGGTGGTTGCTTCAGTGCTGTCTTTTGCTTCTTATGAATTTCCCAGAATTGATACCCTCTTCAGAGAAGCAGCTAAAGAGCCTGAATCTTTGCTGTCCGTCATCTTGCACATAGCTGTCTGTCTTGTCATATGTTCTGGCATACATCTGTGAAAGGTTTCAATCACATTTGCAGAATATGAGGTAGAGGAGGAAGAACTTTTAAATACTAGATGTGCTCTGGTCACTCTGACACGTTTTGCCATGGCCGAAGTTGTTTACTGTCATCTTGCAAAGACAGCCAGATGCAGAGCTGCTTGCGTATGCGCTGGTATTTGAGGAACTGGCCAGCAATACTGCGCTAATCTAGCAATTCCAGTCATGGCTGGTCACAGAGGCTTATCTTGTATCTTGTCAGTGATGGCTCATTTGCTGCCTGAGGTTCTCCACCTACTTCTAGGTATGTCAAAGAGGCCTTCCTGTGCTTGAGCTTGGAGGAAATGGAATCATAGAATGGTTTAGGTTGGAAGGGGCCTTAAAGATCATCTAGTTCCAACCCCCCTGCCATGGGCAGGGACGCCTTCCACTAGACCAGCAGCATTTCTCCTGGTGGGTAAGCAATGATGTGTTTATGGCCATATCACCCATGGGCCAGTCCTTTCTCAAAGGAGGCGCAACCAGTTTTCTCCAGTGTCTTTGTAAAAATACTGGTTTTGTAACTTGAAGAGCTAGCAGGAGCTTGTTCTCCATTAACCTCTTCCATATAGGCTTACCAGAGTGCTCAGTTACATTGATAACAATTTCAAGGTCCGGGGAACATGAGGAAGAGCCTGGAAATGGGCTGTTTAGGCAGTGGTTCCACTGCTTGCTTCAAATTGGATACCTCAGGTAGCCCTGATAATTCTTGCTTTGTTGACAGGTCAGAGAAGGTTTGTGCTCTACTGCAGGGAGCATTACAAACCTGAGGTGAGGCTGGTTTAGGCTGAGAGACCAGTTTTGCTTGGATCTTAGCAGCTGATGTGATCCCCTGACTGCACATCTTCTGTGCTTGTCTGTCTGGGGCCCTGCTTGTGGGATCACAGTTCCTGCTTCTGTTTGAGGAACTCCGACATCCTGCATGTTGTAACTTCAGACCCTCAGCTGCAGCCAAACAACAGCAAAGTTTAGGACTTTGACAAGCTGTGAGGATGACTTGGGGACTGCCTAAAATCTGTGGGAACTCCAGCTGTCTGTCTGATGTCCTGCAAGGCAATTTCTTTATGCAATTTTTATGTTTCCCCAGTTGAATTTGGAAACCAGAAGAGCAGGTAGACAAATTTGCTCCCTGTAGCCACTCATGATTGGTGTGATTGTTCATCCCTGTGACCTGAAGTTGGCCTGTTCAAGGCTTATTCCTGACTTCTCCGTGGGAGCTTTTCTCTGTCCTACAGCGCAGAGATCATCTGCCTGTCCCTGAGTGCCTCTGCTTCTGTGTCTCTGCTTCACTAAACATCTCGCTTCTCTGAACCTGGGAATGTTGTCCAGAGGCCAAGGTAATCGCTAAAATGGGCAGAGTAAGAAAATTAGTGTCACAGGCCCAGGTGAGAAGTTTGCAGGCTAGAAATAAATGGTAATAAAATCTCTGATGTCATGTTGGATGGAATGGTGTCTTATGGGTGAGAACAAGAAACCAGTGGTGTGTTTTCCACTATCGGAGCAGTAGGGTCATGACAGAACATCATTGTGTCTCCCTGAGCGTCTACGGCAGGAATTCGGGGAGCAGCAGGGCAGCTAACAGCCCTACACATAGGGTGTCCCGTGCTCACAGGGACTGTCCATGAAGGCGGAGAGCCTGGCTGTCAGCTGTTTCAGCGCAGACCCTGAAGCGTTTCGGGCACAGCACAGCAGGGAGATTTTGCCCAAGGCTAAGTCAGGGTTTCAGTAGCACTGAGAAATGTTGTGTCCATGTGATACTGAGTATGACCCATGGCAAGCAGCAGGGAGGTAGCTTATAGCGTGCTTTGGATGTTTTCAAGAGAAATGCAGGACTCTGGATATGATCAACCAGTCCGAACTGGAGAAGACATAACCACTGGTTTGGTGACCATTATGCTGTAAAGCTTACCTGTCTCCTGCCAGCACCAGCTGCCAAAAAGCTCTCTGCACTGCACTGACCAGCTATAAGTGCTCCCATAGAGATGCTGCACACAAGATCTGCCAGCAAGCTCGGTGAAAGCTGAAACGGTGCACGGGAACATCTCTTTAGTGAGCTCCTCTCTGCCAGGAGGCAGCACTGTGTGAATGCTTCAGACGAGCTATTACACTATAGAAAGAGGTACTCGTTTGCTCTTCCCTCGTTATGCCTAGTCATCAGCCTAGGAGCACAGAAACTTTGCATGTCTTACGTGATTTATTTACGGTGTGCTCATTGCTTCATCTTGGGTTATGTATGGAGGGTATTTTTGGGGGGAGGGGAGCATTCAGTTCCATGAATAACCAATCTCTGGTAAAAGGGCTACTTCTGCCCAGCCTGTCTTTTCAAAAGGCAACTGTGTGGAAATGATAATAGCCCTCTGACTTGTGGCAGTTGCTAGCCAGCAGGTTTTACTCATTTCATATCACTGGGCCCATCTGTTAGAGAGGTTTTACATTTTTCTTGTTATCTTTTAAAAACTCTCAGTTACTCTGTATGCAGAACACAACCAGTTGTACTAGGATGTAGGCTTTACAGTTGCTTGCTGCTGAACAGAATCCTGGTCAAGACCATTACTCGTACCTAGTTCAGCATTTGAATTTCTGCAAACCACAGATTCTTCACCTATATTTGTCCATGATGTTAACAGTGGGTGTGTTCTGCTCTGCTCAGCAAATGCATAACTGGAGAGGAAAAAAAGCAATTGCATTGTTTCCTGGGTCATTGCCCAAGGCAGAAAATGGCAACTTCCTTTGATGCAAATCAGATAATGCCCATCTACAAGAAGGGCTGGAAGGAGGATCAGGGAAACTACAGGACTATCAGTCTGACCTCGGTGCTGCAGAAGGTTATGGAGCAGATCATCTCAAGTGCAATCATGCAGGATGTATAGGACAACCAGGCTATCAGGCCCAGTCGGTATCGGTTTATGAAAGGCAGGTCCTGCTTGACTAACCTGATCGCCTTCAATGACAAGGTGACCCGCTTGGTGGAAGAGGGAAAGGCTGTGGATGTTGTTTACCTGGACTTTAATAAAGCCTTTGACACCATTTCCCACAGCATTCTTCTGGAGAAACTGGCTGCTCATGACTTGGATGGGGGTACTCTTCGCTGGGTGAAAAACTGGCTGGATGGCCGGGCCCAAAGAGTGGTGGTGAATGGAGTTAAATCCAGTTGGTGGCTGGTCACAAGTGGTGTTCCCCAGGGTACTGGGGCCAGTTCTGTTGAATATCTTTATCAACGACCTGGATGAGGGGATCAGTAAGTTCGCAAAGTTGGACCAAGTTGGGCAGGAATGTTGATCTGCTTGAGGGTAGGATGGCTCTACAGAAGGA
>RSEF01000023.1:58987-79408 GCA_003993805.1 Himantopus leucocephalus
CGCAGGACTTTGCACTTCTCCTTGTTGAACTGCATGAGGTTCCCGTCACGCCATTCCTCCAGCCCGTTGAGGTCCCTCTAGCTTGGCAGCACAACCCTCTGGCCTGTTGGCCTCTCCTCCCAGTTTTGTGTCATCTGCAGACTTGCGGAGGGTGCACGCTGCCCCATCATCCAGATCATTAACGAAGAAGTTAAACAGGACTGGACCCAGTAATGATCCCTGGGGCACACTACTAGTGATTGGCCTCCAAGTAGATTTGGTACCACTGATCACCACACTCTGAGCCCAGCAGGTCAACCAGGTTTCAGTCCCCCTGTCTGCTCATCCAGCCCATTCTTCATCAGCTTCTCTATGAGGATGTGACAGGAGATAGTGCCAAAAGCCTTACTGAAGTCAAAGTAAACAATACCCACTGCTCTTCTCTCACCCACCAAGCCAGTCACCTCATTGTAGAAGGTGATCGGGTTGGATAAGCATGATTTCCCCATGCTGACTGAGCCAAATCACCTTTTCATCCTCCATATATCTGGTAATGGTTTCCAGAATTACCTGCTCCATCACCTTCCCAGGGTTTGAGGGGGGCGTGACTGGCCTGTAGGTCCCTCTCTTGCCTGACATTTGCTTTTTTTCCCAGTCTTCAGGAGCCTCTCTCGATTGCCCATGACGTCTCAAAGATAACAGAGAGTGGCCTCACAAAGTCAGCACTCATGGGTGCATCCCAACAGGTCCCACAGGCCTATCTATGTCTGCTTAGGGCTCCCTTACCTGGTCCTCCTCCACCAAGGGCAGGTTTTCCTTGCTCCAAATTTTCCCCCTGGTCTCAGGGGGATTCCTGAAGGCTGGTCATACCTGTAAAGACTGAGGTCAAGAAGGCATTGAGTATATCTGCCTTCACTGTGTCCTTTGGCACCAGGTCCCCTGCCCCGTTCAAGCAGTAGACCTGTTTTTCCCCAGTCTTCCTTTTGCTGTTGATGTACTTGTAGAAGCCTTTCATGTTGCCCTTCACATCCCTTGACAGATCCATCTCCGCGCAGTCTTTGGCTTTCTTAATCCCATACCTGCATGCTAGACTGTGTCTCTATGCTCCTCCTGGGCCACCTGTCCTGCTCCCACCATTCGTGCACCTCCTTTGTATGTGAGTTTAGTCAGGAGCTCCCAAGTGGACATGAGCACCAACCATCTTCAGGTATTCTGAGGAAGCAGTAAAGGACAGCTTACAGAGGGTGGTGAGACACTGGAACAGGTTGCCATGGAAAGTTGTGGATGCCCTATCATTGGAAGTATTCAGGGTCAGGTTGGATGGGGCTTTGAGCAGCCTGATCTAGTGCAAGGTGTCCCAGCAGAGGACATGTCCAGGGCAGGAGATTTGGACCAGATGATCTGTGAAGGTCTTTTCCAACCCAAACCATTCTGTGATTCTATGAAATGCTGGTAGAGGCATCTCCTTTGAGGAAATCTCCCTCCTCACCCTGCAGGATCCGTGTATGAGATATCAGGCAATGAATGCTGCTTGTCAACGGGCGACCTGCTAAAAATCATGGCTGTGGCACTGCAAAAGGTCATTTGTGAGGACACGGAGACAGGGCAGACAACAGAGCTGCCACCAACATTTAAGGGTGAGCAGGGCTGCCCTGTCCCAGCCCGAACCCAATGGGTGCCCTCGTCCCAGGGGAGACCTTTGCAGCCCCTGTGGGCTCAGCTTCGTTGTCCCACAGGTCTTTTCCACCCTGCCCCAGCCCCGGGACCGTACCCAAGACTGCAGAGACCATTCGTGGAGGGCAGCAGGCAGCGGGGCCTGACACTGCACCAGGTGCTGGGGCAGTGGGACGGGCGGCCACAGCCCCTGCTGTGCCCCGCCATCAGCCCCCGCATCCTGCTCCTGCACCCTGTCTACGAGGTGCACGCCACCATGCACCGTGAGTCCGGACGGGGACGGCGGGGTGCTGGGGGGTTGGGGCAGGGGGTGCTGTGGGGTTGGGGTAAGGATGCTGCAGGGTCAGAGTCGGGGCACTGAGGGGTTGAGGGGCGAGGCTGTGGGGTCATGGCAGGGATGCTGTGGGGCTGGGATGGGGGTGCCACGGAGTCAGGGCCCTACACCGGTTTGGTGCTGGGACCCCGATGTACAGAGGGTGGGTGGCTGCAGGTAGCGGGGGGGCGTGCAGTGGGGGTCCTCTCCCACATGGGGCCGGGGAGAGGCCGAATGCAGGGTCAGGTTGGCTCTGCATCCCCCAGTGCGTCGGGATGTGGTGAAGATTCCCTCCACGCTGGAGGTGGATGTGGAGGACGTCACAGAGGAGGCACAGCATGTCCACTTCGCCCGGCCGCTGCTGCTGAGCGAGGTGCTGGGGATGGAGGAGGCGCTGCCGGCCCAGGCTGAGATCCTGGAGGGTCCGGCTGGCCCCGCCATCTTTGAGAGTGCCTGGGTGTCACAGCTACAGCAGAGGCAGCAGCTGCAGCTCCATGGCTGCTCCCGCGCCTGGCGGGTCCTGGCCACGGCCCCCAGCAGCGGCCGCCATTTCCTCCTCTCCAGCGCCTACCAGGGCCGGTTCCGCCGGCGGCCCCGGCAGTTCGCGGGGGTGCGGGAGCTAGCAGCTGGCCTGCAGCCTGGCCAGCAGCTGCACGTGGTGGTGACACAGGACTGCGAGGGCCGGGACGACGTGCCCCCGCTCGTTGTGGGTGACCGGCTGGAGGCCCGGGGGCTGCAGGGGAATGGCCCCGGCACTCGGCTGCTCTGCCACCGCCACAGCGGGGAGGAGGAGGAGGAGGAGGAAGGCGAGGAGCTGCTGCTGCCGCTGGACCTAGGGGGCAGCTTCGTGGAGGAGACGTGCAACAGCAAGAAGTATGGGCTGGCGGAGCTGCTGGAGCGGCAGCCGCTGCCCTGCGAGGTGCGGGTGGTGGCCCCCGACCCAGGGCTGGAGCGGGACGCGCTGGGCGCCCTGCCCGCCCTGCGGCTGGAGGCCCGCCTGGACCAGCCCTTCCTGGTGGCCAGCTTCTGCCAGGAGCCAGAGGAGGGCTTCGAGATCCCGCCGCGGTGGCTGGACTTCTCCGTCCTGCTGAGCGAGGCGCCTGTCCGCCCCCTGGCCCCCTGCACCCGCCGATCCCGGGTGGAGGAGCTGACCGAGGCCTTCTACTACCGGCTGCTGGCCCAGCTGCCCGGCAGCCCGGCCTTGCCGCCCCCGCGACCCCCCAAGCGGGCACAGGTGGGGGATGGCCCCCAGAGGGGCACCTGCCCAGCTTCTCCACTGCCACCGCTCCGGGCCCTGCCCCAGCCGAGCACCCCCAAACTGTATGGCCGGCGGAGAGCCCCCAGCAACGCAGGTGAGGCCCCTGGCACCTCCCAGGCCCCGGCCCCTCTGCGGGGCTCAGGCCAGTGACGTGCTGCCATGGCAGGAGGACGGGACGCCCCAGCAGCGTCAGCGGGTCGTGCTGCTGGCCACCACCTCCCTGGGGCTGTCCTCATGGGGACCTGGGGCAGGGATGCTGAGCTGGGGGTGTCTGTACCCCCACCAGCCGGGCCTCCAAGAGGGCTGCATCTCCCCATCCCCTTGTCCCAGGTGCAGGGGGGGACCCACAGGTGATCGCCCCACACCTGTGTCCCACAGGTTGGGGGTACCCTCAGGGTCTGCTCCATCCCCTTGTCCCACAAACAGAGGGACCTATGGGGAGGCCATCCCAACCCCTTGTCCCGCACAGGGACCATGGCATGAGGGGAAGCAGTGGCCAATGTCACGGTGAACACCACCAACAAGCCCTTTTCCTCCATCTGTTATTGAAGATTATCCCCAGATCACAGGGGACCTGTGGCCCCAGAGGCTGGTGTCTGTGGTGGCAGAGCAGCTGCCGCCACACTGCAAGAGGCCCTTCTCCCCCCCTCCCCGGGTCCCCGCCGTGTCCGTGGGGAGGGCAGGTCGGGGCCTCCCCTGTGGTGCGTGGCGATGCACATCTGCAGGCTCTGCTCTCTCTTCCTTTCCAGGCACAGAGATCGATGACGCTGAACACGATTACGAAACTGTTCATGATGACGTTCAAAAGACAACTGGCAAAATGCAGGCAGTTTTTCCTTTCTAGTCTCCTAGTTTCTGGAAGCCACTCAGCCTCCAAATACTCTGAGGCCCTACATGACTTTGGTTACTTCCAGAAGCTGAATACAGCCCTAGGGATCCACAGCACAACCTCCAACTGCCGTGATCCTGCAGAAAGGTGCCTGCTTTCCTCAAAGGCAAGCCGCCCATATGCCGTCAGGACAGCCCCAGGCACAGAATAAATCCCCCTGTTGTGCTGTGGGCTGCGTCTTCAGCTGTCACCCGTGAGACTCTCTGACAGCACCAGACCAGCACACAGTTGGGCAGCCACCAAGATGCCACTGAGATGCCAGCCCAGGCCCTGGGACACAGATCTCACTCTGCTCCGCTGCATTACCACAGCAGCTGGGCTGGGATTACGGATGCTTCCAGATGGAGATGCTTTGGGGCCAGTACATCCAGACACTGTTCGGCACGTGGGGTGGGACAGGGTTAGGAGGAGACATGACAAGGTACTTCACACAGCGCAATTGGTGCTGCAGCTGGGGCTCAAACCGCCGGGTGACACATTTGTACAACTGCATGTCAGAAACCCACTTTCATAAGGCAGAAGCTGCATTTTTCTCAAGCAGAGCCAAACTCACTTCTCACTCTGGCCTAAATTCTCACCAAGGCTGTTGACACATTGTAAAAACATTGTGGCTTTAGGTTTTGCTGCCTTTCTCATCCATTTTTAACTGCATTTGCAACTGGAAGCAATATTTGTCCTAGACCTCCACAGTCCCCTCTTGCTTGCAAGCATGCTTGTCACGCTCTTGCAGATTCTTGGCAGCTACAAAGGCCCCTGGTGCACTCATGGCATTGGACGCAAAAAAAAAGACCTGAAAACCAAATAAGGACCAAATTTCAATTCTTCTTTTCCTGAAAGTTTGGCAAAGCCTCGGAAAAGTAGCAGAGACAAAGACCTCATAGTCCTGATGTGCATTAAGGGACAAGAGCTGATGAGGGGAGAGCTTTACACCAAAAGCAAGCAGGAGTTTCACTCCTGCATCACGCACTGCACTCCTCTTCTTTCAAATCACAGCAGGAAAATAAATTTTAAGTTTCATTTAAGATCAAATTGTTGCAGGTTTTTTTTCCCCCTCTCCCAGTGAAGAGTAGCTTTGGGTTCAGTTTTCAGTTCATGTCATTCCTCACTCAGCTCCTCGGGCAGAGTCCCAAAGCTGCAGAGAGGATCTCATTCATTTGTGCTCGGCTTGAGTTCTGCCCTGGGATTTACACTCCCTCCTCAAACCAGCATTGTTGGAGGGACACTGACCATTGCTGGTGAGGTCCTTTCACAGACTACTCACCTAAGAAGGGAGAACCCAGCTCTCACCTGCAAACAAGTGCTATCCATTCATTAACAGTGCCTAAATCATAGGATCAGAGAATCACAGGATGGTTTGGGTTGGAAGAGACCTTAAGGATCATCTGGTCTGATACCTTCCACCAGCCCAGGTTGCTCCAAGCCTCGTCTAACCTGGCCTTGAATACCTCCAGGGATGGGGCAGCCACAGCTTCTCGGGGCAACCTCAGCCAGTGCCTCACCACCCTCACAGGAAAGAATTTCTTCCTTATATCTAATCTAAATCTCCCCTCTTCCAGTTTAAAACCATTCCCTCTCATCCCATCGCCCCACCCCCTGATCAGGAGTCCCTCCCCAGCTTTCCTGGAGCCCCTTTAGGGACTGGAAGGGGCTCTAAGGTCTCCCCGGAGCCTTCTCTTCTCCAGGCTGAACACCCCCAGCTCTCTCAGTCTTCATGGCTACATACATGTACAAAGATTCAGCCAAGAGACCCACCACAGTGGCAGGGGCCAACAGGTGTTTAAGTCATCCCAGAATCCAGGTTTCCTTTCTCTTGGGGGAAAATCTAATCCCTGGCCTACGGCTGGGGAAAAGATGGGCTCCAGGGAGGAGGAGGGGAGCACAGAGAAAACCAGATCAACTGAAAATGCCCAAGCGTTTTTCCTTGTCTCCTTTATTTAAACAAAAAGCATCACGAGTTTGGATTTCACTGTTAGTTCACAGGTAGTTTTAAAAGCAAACTTTTTGTGAAGCAGCCAACACTTCCGTCCCCCAAGACCTATTCCAAATCGTCCCACTAGCCAGACAACAGCGCATGTCCCTGGATGCTTTGACGATCAAACAGCAAATGGAGACTAGGCAAGGACTTAAAGTCCCTCCCCAGCTGATGAGTTTTTCCTCTCCAGTCACAACACAAGTGCTTTCTCCAGTTGCACAACTACTCTCTTTACTGCAAGCAATTCCGTTCATCTTCACTTCCAAAAATCATCCCCTGCACAAGGGAAATGACAGTACTTTTGGCTTCTAGATCTGCTGAACTCCATAGCCTGGAAGTTCATCTGTTACACATCTACAGCACAATTTAGCCCCAGAAGCGCACCATGGGCTACAGCTGTGCCACTCTCTGAACCCGAGCAGGACGCTTGGGTTTTGCTTCAGCGCTAACACCAGAAGCAGATGCCCTGGGTCCACCCGCCAGCCGCACAGATGTGCATACAGGGAAAGAATGGCTTTTTGAAAGCCAGGTCACTTCACCAGTCCCAGGTAACAAAACCCCCACGACTTGCACCTCCCATAGCACCCAGAGTCAACCAGCCTGTGAACCCACCGGCATCAGCCCTGGCTGCACGTGCTGGTTTTCCAGCAGGCCCCTGAGAACTCTGCAGGCAGCAATCAAAGGAGAGGTCGGCACAGTGCAGCAAACCAGGCTCCCATCTGGCAGGCAGCAAGCGCATTTCGGTGTCTCAGCGTTCAGCTTGAAAAATCCCAGGTTCTGCTTTTCTGGGAAGCCATTCACCAGGAAAGCTGTAGTTCCTCCTGTGGGAACAGCTACATGCCTTACAGGGTCAGGGTGAGAAACACTCCCGAAGTGCTCGCATTAACAAATGCAAAAACAATTCCCAGAAGGTAGTTTCAGCTTTGCGCTTTATATAACAGGAAGCGTATCGTGACTAAGAGGACAGAAGACAGCTGAAGCAGCTGCCCGCAGCACACTGCCTCCCTGAACAAGGCAGAACTGTTCAGAGAAACAGGAGATGCAAATCTGTTATCTCCACCCTGATACATCACCAGTACCAACCCTGCTCTTTCCTGACTTAGCGTTTTTTCTGTTATTCTTTAAAAATAGCTTAAAGAAGAAAAGCTTGTTCCACACAACATAATTCATTTGAGCTTCAGCTAAAGTACTTTTGGTGGCAGAAATGATCCTGACTATATTTGGAATATTGATACAAGGTGTGTATTTCTTCAGTAGTACAATTATTTAGTGTCCAGACATTCATTTTAAATTTAGCTCAAAACTAAGGTAAGCATAGTTAAAGGAACTCTGAAAGCATGGGTTGTGTTTTTACCTACATGGCTGGGGTTTGTCAACACAGATGGGTTTGGGTTTTTTGTTTTTTTTTTTTTTTTAAGGGAAGGAAAGACTGTAGAGCCACACACATGCAAGACTACCCGTGTTAAAATTTTATTGGAACCATTCAAAAGCTCTAGTAACAAGATTACCTCATAGTACAAATATAGATTTAAATGCATAAACTAAACCAATTAAAAATATATTCATGATTACTGTACATTAGTGGAATATTACTCTTGGCTACCCACTTTGTGAATGAAATGGAATGAAAGCTGAGTTAGGAGAAACAGCTCTAGAAACTAAAGACAATCTGCCCAGGACAAGATTAGAAAGAGGTTCTTCAGGCATCCTCTAAGGAAACAAAAACAAACTGAAAGCTCTGAAGCTTTGAGGGTTTCAGTCTTCCCATGTCTGTTTACACTTTCAGTCACGTGGTCACAGCATATCATCGAGTCCAGTTAACAGAATCCTATACGTTCTGCTTGTCCTTGAATGCCACAGAGGCACTCACAGAGTAACTGGGACTTTCACAGGCTAGAAAGAGCAAGGATCACCTTCCACGTTGCAAAGCTCGGCAGAATAACTTGATACATGGACAAGCATTTGCTTACAACTAAATCCAGCTGGAGGTAACTTCACTCAGCATCCGTCGACTTATAGTGATCATCATCCACAGTGGAGTAGATGTGTCCCTCACTGCTAAGGAATTCCACTGCTTGCCTTTGAAGGAAAAAAAAAAAAAAGCAAGCAATTGCTAACTAGCTCATATTAACACCTTTCTCTCAGGGATTTCCCATTTACAGACCCCACCCCTACTGTTCCCTTCTGGCATCTGCCAAAGGAAGCTTTCAGTGGCTCTATCCTGTGAGCAGTTTAAGCATTGCTCCACCAGTTAGTAGGTACAGAAACTTTCTCCAAAGCTGTGGCAATGAGCTCCCCTGGCAGCTCTTGGACTCTGCCTGCCACAGAGGGGAAGGCAGCACTCTCAGTGCTTCCCAGGTAACAGCAGTACCCACAACTCTGCTTCAAAGGGGACTGGACACAGAAAGATAACGGATGTTAATTACCGTCTTCAGGCTTCACTGTTTCTCTAAGTCTCAGGGATGAGAAGTTATAAGAGATAGCAAAAGACAAGAGAACAGAAACATTCTATTCCCAAGTTTTGATTGGTGTGCAGAGAGCAAGGTAGTCCTTGATCAGCAGAAAATACTGCTGAGGCACTGCAGTACTGCCAGGCACCTATTACTTTGCTACTGAACCGTTAGACGGCTTGTTTTGAAAATAGGGAGCGAAGTGTTTTATCACCCCTTCAACTGACAATGGCTTATTCTAAGCTGTGGAAGATTTCAAAAGCTCTGGTTCACTACTGCATCCTACTGGGAACATCTGAAATTACTAGCGCTGTTGAACAAGCCAGGATCTGGGCTTGCGCACTATTTTCCCCTCTGCCTCCTTTTATCAGACTCCAGGAAGGACTGCCTGGATTTCCAGGACATCCCTCGTTTCTACACACTTACTTGATTGTTGACATGCTCATATTGTGGAGCTGAAGTTTCAGCTCTTGAAGACTCATACCTTCTGGGACAGGACAGTTTTTAATCAAGTTCAGCACCTGGAAGAGCAAGAACCACCATCAGCACACAGATAAGCTTCTCTATCATTGATGGACACCGAGGTTAAGGAAGAACTATCGTCTTCAAAGAGTAACTGAGCTTGCATTTCTTTGTCCTACATCATGCCACAGCAGCCTCTGCTGCGACTGCTGTGTTCCTGGAGAAGCTGCTTGCACCCACCTGACTCTGATGTGCTGTGAGTCCATTCACTGGTAGGCTGCCACCTCCTCCATAGCCCCCCATGTCACCGATCCCAGCAGAGGAAAATGACTGAGGCACTCTTGATGCTGACTACAATTATGAGAGTAAAATTGCTGTGGTTACACAAGCTGCCATAAGCCCACGGCATTAAAAGCTCAGTATTATTTCATAGCAACAGTAATTAAAAATAGATTCCCCAAAGAAACCACTGAAAATGGACTGCAACACAATCTCTCTCCAAGCCAGGACTCCTGTTACACCTTCACTGTAGCCCTCCAACAGCATCAAGCTTTCCAGCTCCACAACTTGTGTACAATCTCCCAAAGCCCCTCCCTTTGGGAGATAACCAGTAACCCAGTCAAAGGCAAAGATAGAACCAGGATGTTCAAGTACATACCGTAAGATTTTTTCTCAGGATCATATGCGCATTGACAATCTCTAGTAGGTGTGTGGTGAACTCATTCATATTTTCCAGAGGCATGATCTTAAATGCCACCAAGCTTTTCTTATTCTTTCAGAAGAAAAATAACAAGAAAAGAAAAAAAATTAACATCACAGCAACAGGAACATGCTTAACACCCAATCCCACCATCCTCTCTAGGAATAGGGCAGGTAGGGAGCTTGTCTGCATGGAACTAGTCCAAAATTTTCTGACTTACATTTTCATATGTGATTTTGCAAGACAACGCAGACAGGGTAACTTCTCCTTCTAACTGGCTGGTAATTAATTGCACTTTGCTTTAATGCATGTACCATTATTTGAATGTTTATTCATATATTTAGTTATAATATTTAGTTACAAGGCGATCACATCACATAATATGCTACAAGAAGCATCCCCATTAACCAGAACCTGGTCTAAGCTCTGCAGTACATACACCCAAGAACCTGGTGGCCAGTACTCTGTTCTGCTGAAAACAACGTACTGATGAGGAGCAGCATTTCAAATGGGTCCTCTGTCCTTCGCATTTAGGAACAATTAGTGTTATTAAATACAGTCCTGGCAAAAATATTCAAGGATTTGTTCCCAGGAAAGGATGAGTACCTGTAGATGTGGTGCCGAGGGACATGGTTTAATGGCAACTTGGCAGTGCTCGGTTAATGGTTGGACCTGATGATCTTAAAAGTCTCTTCCAACCAAAACAATTCTACGATTCTATAAGGACCACGATTAAGTGGATATTCTAAAGGGAACCCACTAACACTGTGCCAGATCACCAATCCTTCATGCCACTGCTCCAGCCTCGTGACTTGGAGTCAGCCACAGGGATCATAATCTTACCTGGAAAGACCGAAGATGACCAGCTACTTTTACGTAAGTTCCTGGAGGTACCACAACATTCTCGCCACCTGCCTCCTAACAGAGAGGAAAAGGAGAAAGGTAGGTTTTGCTGACTCAACATTTCCATTTCCCAATTATCACAATAAATGACTTAGGAAGAGAGGCTTATTGCAAGCAAACACAAACGGCACGCATTCCTACCTCCAGTAAGAGCAGTCGGGTAAACATAATTCTAAGTGAAAAATAGAGGAAAAAACATTTGCTCGTTTGAACACACTGCACACTTGACAGCAGGCAAAGTCACTTGTCTGCTCTGCTGTCTCTGTTCACTCCTCAGGGATCTTCACAGAGCAACAAGAGGAAAGAACCCTCAAATAGTAAAAAAGCAGGTGTTCGACTACGTAACTTGGCTAGGGGAATGGATGCAGACCAGAACCTTTTCTCAAGTTATGCTAAACTTGCAGTTAAACCAACTGAATGCCTACCTAATTACTCTCCCGAAGCTGTTCAACTGAACTCAGCTGTTCACCTTCAAATACATGTTACAATAACATGGGCCAGCTTTAAATGCCGGCTCGACCAGCAGTGACAATTATCAGCACTCCAGGAGGCACACATCAGAAAACAAGACACATTCATCAGCACATGTCTTTCCCTCAATCACTGACCCACATAGAAAAATCTCTGTTCACTCCCTCTCCTCATACTTCTACACAAAGATACTGACCACACACCTCTCAGCTCAGCTACGAAGTAACAATTGAACTTCAGCAGCTAAACTCTAAAAAAATTATTCAAAGCGATTCAATGTGGAACCACATATGAATTACAAAACAGGAGAAGAGGCGCATATAGCACCAGTGATCTCTGCTACAGCAGCATCTCCCTTGGCTTTCAGAGGCATGTTATTCCTAAAGGACTTTCCAGAACAGCCACATCTTTCCGATAGCTCTTCTCCCTTCACGGCTCCCAAAGCCTCTGAAGAAGCTTCATAAGGAATGAAGCCATTCATAGGGAATCTGGTGCTTACGTCAGTATCGACCCACTGCCTGACATCCATCGGGGCTGCCGTCATGTCGTCCACTTTGTAGAGGATGTTTGTCGGTGCTTTCTCCGCGTGCCGAACGATCCCCATGATGGTGACCTGGGCGGGGAGAGCGCAGAGTTCACCCGGGGGGGGCCGCGGACCCGCCGCCTTCCCGCTGGCTGCCTCCCCCCGCGCCCACCTGGGAGATCTCCACGTCGCGGATCCGGAAGGTCTCGTCGACCTGCTCGGCTGCCAGCAGCTGCGACACGGTGCAGGGCACGATGTTCTGGGAGCGGATTCTCTGCGAGGGGCGGCGGGGCCGCCAGCGGGGCCGTCAGCGCCGCCGGGCCGCGCCCGCCCCTCTCCGCGCTCCCCCGCCCGCCGCGGCCCGAGGCCCCGCTCCCGGCCTACCTGCTTCTTCTCCGCCTGGGTGCCGGTGGGCGAGCCGAAACCGCCCGGGGACTGCATATAGCCGCCCGCGGGCCCCGAAACGCCCACGCTGCCGTACCCGCTGTCGAAGGTACCTGAGGGGGGAGAGGGAGAGCCCGTGAGGCGCTCGCGGTGACGCGCCCTCCGTCCCTGCCGCCGCCGCCGCCGCCACCGCCATTACGGGGCGCGGCGGCCTCGGCCTCGGCCCGCGCGTCTCCGGCGGCCCCGGGCGCCCCACGCCAACCCCGGCCCGCTCGCCCGCCCGCTCCGCACCGTGCCCGCTCCACATGGCGGCTGCTGAACGTCGGGTGCGCGCCGGGCCGCGCGCACCGCCCTTCTCGCGCCGCCGGTGCCTACCCAATTCGTGGGCGCTGCTCCGCCGGCCGACAGCCAATCGCGGCCCTCCGTCTTCCGGCTCCCTCCAATGGGGGCAGGACGTGGCGAAGCGGCCGGCGCCATTTTGAGTGTGGGCGCTGCCCGGCGGCGCTGAGGTGAGGGAGGTTGTAGGGGAGGCGGGGCTGGCGGAGGCGGGCAGCCCAGCCCAGCCCAGCCCATCTCATCTCATCTCATCTCATCTCAGCCCAGCCCATCTCAGTCCCACCTGCAGCCCAGCATGCGGCCCGTCACGCTCCTCCTGCTCTGCCCGCTGGCCGCGGCCCTGTCAGGTAAGGGGGGGCAGCCCGCCCCGCTCCCCGGACGGCGGCAGCAGCTCCGCGCCCTCCGCCCCGCTGAGCCTCGGCGTCTCCCGGCGGATGTAGGGCGCTTCTGGCACATCACCGACCTCCACTGGGACCCTGACTACGAGGCGGCGGTGGGCGCCGGGCAGGCGTGCCCCTCGGGCGGCTCCCGGCCCGGGCCCGCCGGCGGGCCCTGGGGCAGCTACCTCTGCGACGCGCCCTGGCGCCTGCTCGCCTCCGCAGCCCACGCCATGAAGAACCTCCTGCAGCGGCCGGACTTCGTCCTCTGGACCGGGTGAGGACGGGGCCGGGGCGGGACGGGGTCCCGCCGGGAAGGGATCCGCTGCCCGGCCGCCCCCGGCAGCGGAGGTCGGACGGGCCCTGAACCCGCTCGCTGCCGGGGCTCTCCTCAACTCACCGTCTCCGTCCTCCCCGCTGCAGTCCTGGGGGCTGAGGGACGGTGTCTGCCTCTTCAGAGAGCTGCTTCTCCGAGACGAGAAACACCCAACGTTCCAGGATTTGGCAATGGGGTTTCTGGGGTTGTGTGGTGCTCGCGGGCCGTGGCGCGATCCTGCCTGCTCCGAGAGTTGCCAGGGTTTGGAGGGGAGAAGGGGCAGCTGGAGGGCCAGGGCTAAGGAACTTGTAGGGAATCCAGGGTTCTTTACGTGGTAACCATGTTGGAGAGGTGAGATATGGATGTGCCTTATAATGCAAAATGGAGGCTGGGGGGAGAGCATAACCATGACGAGGCCTCTCGACACCAGCAAGAGGCTCCCAACAAGCCCCAGCAGTGAGAAACAGTAAGGTAAGGAGAGGATCACAACTCACTTCTTCCTTTTATCATTTGTTGCCAGTCCTGTCTGACTCGACACAAACCAAGTACCTGAAATGCTCAGGGGAACGGGATGTGCTCTTTCTGTTGGTGCACCAAGTCCTGCCTGTTAGAGGCAGTGGGAGGAGAGCATTGCAAAACAAACTTGCAGCATTTCTTCGGAGGCAGCTGGGAGACTTGTCTCAAAAAGGGGCTGTTTTGCTTTAGAAGTGTGAGGAACCTCCCCAAACAGTATGTTTGGCTCCAGAAATGGGTACCATATTCTACAGGAGGCCTCAATAGCACTTAGAGGTAGTAAAAGCTTTATTTTGCACGAATATTCTAAGTGGATATGTCCTCTTGTAATGTTTGCTTCTTTTCTAACAGTGCAACACCAACCTTTAATCTGCTGTAACCTCCAGAAGCCTGCAGCACTTCTGGAGGCAGGTGTCAATGATCACTGCCTTACTGGAGGAATTCCTTTGTTTCATTTTAATGAGTTGCTATAGTGCTGTTCAAACAGCTGTGCAAACAGCTTTGCTTCAGTATCGCTGGTCAGATGTTGACCTGAGATTGCAAAATGCTGTTCTTTGCAATATTTCCAGTCAGCTTTAGTGTCTATTAAATGCACTGAGGCAGAGTGAGCCTCCGCTTCATATGCTTATGTACAGGTTTTTCAAAGTAGAATAAAGTGGAGCCCGTTTCACTTTGAGCAGGAGGCACACTCACTTTTTTCTAGGAGGCACAAAGAGAAGTAAGGAAGTTTCTCTGCCTGGCTTACCCCTTTAGGTATATGCCCTGTTAGTCACAGACAGTGACTGTGCTGCTTTTATTTCTCTAGAGATGATACTCCTCACGTCCCTAATGACAAGCTTGGAGAAGAAAAAGTTCTGCACATAATAGAAAATCTGACTTCTCTGATAAAAGAGACATTTCCAGGTAGGATTTCAGGGAATGAGAAGGGGAGAGGGGCACAGAGTCTCACAGGAAGAGCCTACCAATGTGGAGAAATTACAGAATTGGGAAGGGGAGAGGCACAGAAGGGCTGTCTGTGGTCATTGGGACTTGTTTGTCCTCTTCCTAGTTGCTGTATGGCATTAGGCGTGTCTGAATTAAGGCATCTGATGCACGCTCATTGTTTCAGGTTAACTCAGAAGAGAGGGAAAGAGAGGTTTCTGTAATTAGTCATTAAGACAGAAAAGGCTGCAAGATTTCCTCACACTTAATGCATGTCAGCAGTGGGGGAAGGAGTGTTATTGATGGTGAAAGCTCACTGATTCATCTGTAAAGCCGTGGCTCTGGGGTGGCTTGTTCCAAGGAGGGATTGTCTGTGCAGTGTTGTACCCCCAGTCAATGCAACCACATGGCTGGGGTGTGGATGATTTGCTTTTGCAAAGCTCTCAAGCCACGCTGTTCTTTCCAAGTCTGTGAGTGCCTGTTATGAGTTGAGAAACTGACAATGGTTTATTGTCGTTTAGACAATTATTCTATCACCCGATGACCCCTCTCCACCTGGGAAAGGGAATCGGGGAAAAACAAGGAAATATGAGGGTTGAAATATAAATAGATTTAATAAGATAAGACTAAGTAATTAACATTAATATAACACTAAAGAACCAATATTGATCCCAATACCAATATAAAATATACAAGGATTATACCTAGCCAGTTTTATCCGTAGGAAGCTTTGCACTCCCAGCAGTGGACAGCAAGTGTCAGACACTGTGAGCCCTGTGGCTTCGGGAGGAAGGGAAGGGCTCAGGGTTCCAGCACCGGGGCAAGAATTTCTCAGGATTGCAGCCATCACAGGAGAGAGAACTTCGCATCAAACTTTCTCATTTATATTGAATATGATGTTCATGGTATGAAATAATCCTGTTGGCCAGCTTGGGTCAAGTGCCTGGGTCTCACTCCTCTGCATCCCTGCACCTGGCGAGCTCGAAAACACTGAGACCTTGAAACCTACATACCAGAGCTGGCTATAAAGTAAATATTTTCACAAATTCAGACACTAGAGTTTTCTAAAAGTGCAGTTTTCCCAGGCATTAGAAGATAAATTAGTCCTGTGTCGTTCAAACCAGGACAGTGCCTCAAGGGAGCTTTGGTGCCGAGGAACTCTGACGCAAGGAACTCTTTGCCTCCTTTTCTCTGTCTCTAGATACTAAAGTCTACGCAGCGATGGGCAATCATGACTTCCACCCCAAGAATCAGTTTCCAGGGAAGGAACACAGGATCTACAACCAAACAGCTGAACTGTGGCGTCCCTGGCTGAATGATGCTTCCGTTCCCCTTTTCAGAGCAGGTATGGCACCACTGGCTCATGTTGGCAGCACTCCGGGGAGACGGGGTGATTAGAAGAATACTACAAATAGGTTTCCCTGTTTCTATGCTCAGAGCAACAGTATTTGTAGGGTATTTGCAGAGAAAGGGTCCAATTTAATACTGATTCTGGCACTGAGTTCTCCTGCATGCGAGAAAAGAAATTTCTTTATGCTTTAGTCTCTCCTGCTTTCCTCGAGTTACTGGGAAGTGTCCCTCCAGGGAATGCAGAGTGGTGACCTCAGTGGAAGAAAAAAGATCTTTTAGGAAAGCTGCTGGCGCAGGCCAGTGCTATGTCTCTCTAGGGCTGCCCAGCTGCTGGTGCTGCACGCTGTCCTCATGCGGGGTTTCCCTTCACCAGGAGAGGCATAAGCACGGTACAGAGGGGGAAGTGTCACTCCAAATCCCAGTCCTGGAGTGGTTAGAGTGCTGCTGGCACCTTGTCCAGACAGTGACTCTGCCGTGGCTAATGCCAAGGAGAGCTGAGAGGGATGGAAACAAAGGGATCTCAGGTCACAGCAACCAGCACGACCAGACCTCCAGCTCTTGCCCGGCTGGTTGCATTTTTCAGGAGCTTTCTACAGTGAGAAGCTGCCCAGCCCAAGGACAAGGGGGCGAATGGTTGTCCTCAATACCAATCTGTACTATGACCAGAATGACGAGACAGCTGGTGAGGAAGATCCTGGAGGGCAGTTCCAGTGGCTGGAAGAAACACTGACCAATGCCTCTAGAGCAGATGAAGTGGTATTGAAAGAAATTAATAAACAAACTTTGTAGAGGGCTTCTCCCAGCCTGGAAGCTCTTCTGGCTCCTGCTCTCCACTCTGGGGGGAGCCAAAGCTCTGTGGGAAGCGTGGGCTTTGCATTCAGTGCAACTCTTTGCTTTTGTAGGTCTACATCATAGGGCACATCCCTCCTGGCTTCTTTGAGAAGAAACGAGGCAAGCCCTGGTTCCGGAGTGGTTTTAATGAACGATACTTGAAAATTGTGCAGAAGCACCACAGAGTGATTGCTGCCCAGTTTTTTGGGCACCATCACACGGACAGCTTTCGGATGTTTTACAGTGATACAGGTACTGGTTCTGGCCACCCAAGCATTTGCATAATAGCTCTGCCAACCCCCAGAAAATCAGTGTCGATGAGAGTTTTCAGTGGCTGTTAGCTGAATGCAGCTGAGAAGCCAGAAAAGGCTTGTGAAATGTCAACAAGAGACAACAGTGGTTCTGATTTCCACCCCCAGCCTGTAGCTCCAGCCCTCCTTCCTGTTTACCCTCAAATTTTGTCATTTCCCCTCAATACCTTGCAAATTTTTGCCTGCTCCCTTTTGATGGGTTTTGGACATCAGCTGAGACATAAGGGAGCAGTTATGGATCTTTGCATTAGGGTTATGGGTAGTGCTCTGGGTCTTCTTTGCTGAGCATGGTTCTCTTGCACACCCTCACTGCAAGAGTCTTCAACAGCAGTGGAAAGCCTGTTCTCAGCCACAGCAGTCGTGTGGTCAATCCGTGATGCTGTTCAGTGTGCTGATTCACATGTGCGCTGTTGCGACAAAGCTGCTATTTGGAGTGTGATCGGTCCCTGGGGTGGTCACTACAGCATCAACAGGGTGTGATACAAGCCGGGGTCTCCCATTCATTCATTTTGCCTTTCTGTTAAGGTTCTCCAGTCAATGTCATGTTCTTGGCCCCTGGAGTGACTCCCTGGAAAACAACATTACCTGGAGTGAACAATGGAGCCAACAACCCTGGGATCCGGGTGATCGACTATGATCCAGACACCCTTCAAGTGCTGGTAGGGGACGCCCATGTGCTGCACACTGCAGTTCTGGAAGAGTATTTTAATTCCTCCATGTGTTTTTAACAGGCAGGACTACAGGAGCCAAGAAGCTATGTAGGAAAGGACCTCAGCCAAGATATTTCAGCCTCGTGGCTAGCACAAAGATTTAGTAAGAGTGTCAGTGAGTAAAGGCAAGGTGACTGCAGTCAGCTGGCCCAGGTCTTCTGCTGGGATGGGTTCCCCAGGGCAGTGCGGGACAAGCTTTGTCGAGTTCTTCATGTCTTTAGCTGGTCTCCTTTGACGATTGCTTTACTACCCAGGTAACATGGTTTGCAGGACTTCTCTTTGGGGATGAACAGATTTGTCAGACCTCCTCCAAAACCTTTTAACTGTCTAGAAAATTATTTGGGTCTCCCCTACTTGCAATATTGATTCATTTGTAATGGATCTGAATTTAGGTGAATTAGATAGGCAGCTTCTGTTTCCTCTGTCTCTTCCTTGCAAAGAGGTAGAGGAATGGGGTGTTTGTGCCTTTCTTTGCAATGGATAAAGCAGCTCTATAGATGCTCTGTTTACACGTTTATAGCCTGAGAAATGAATGCTAAAATACACTGTGGAAGGCTGGGGAGCTAGTGAAGCAGAGAGGAAAAAGGGCAAGAAACTGAGAACAGAAGTTGTGGAAAACTTTGTTCCTTAGTTTGTTCACAGTTGAGAAAATAACTTAACTCAGTAAGTAGCAGTACTCCAACTCTTGCTCCTGGCAGTGGACAGTGTTGTAGTAAATAACAGTGTGATTCCAGAGCAGGCTCAAAATTCCTGATGTTTGGAGGTAGAAGTCAAGCAGAGAAAAACCATCCTTTCATCCCTTACCAAACAGGATGTTTCTGTGGTGGGCTCTGGAGGCTCTCACCAGAGGTGTCCGTCCCCAGGTTCACATGTCGGTGGGAACCACCTGCTGGGGGGCAGCTCCCCTGTAGCTGGGCAGGGAGATGCGCTGCCTGTGGTGAATACACATCTGCGGTGCTGCACACCAGCATCTGGGAGAAGGGGCTGACTGCATCCTAGCCAAACATTTTGCTCAAGGTCCCTGGTCCTTTCCCAATTTGTCCTCATTCTGTTTTTCTCTCCCTGCAGGATATGGTGACTTACTACTTGAACCTAACTCGTGCGAACATGATGGCCCCAACATGGGAGGAAGAGTATAGGTTGACAGAAGCCTTCCAAGTCCCTGATGGCTCTGCACGCTCCATGCAAACGGTGCTGGAGAGGATATCAAAGGATCCACACTATCTGCAGCAGTACTACGAGTTTAACTCTGTCAGATATGACCTCACCCCATGCGAGGAGGCCTGCCGTGTTGATCATGTTTGTGCGATCAGGGAAGTTGATTTTACAAAGTACAATGAGTGTGTTAAAACCAGCAGCCCTGCCTCTGCCATCATCAGTGTTTGGCTTTTATTACTCTCCTTGCTCATAGGACTTCTGAGCCCCCAGCATGCACTGTAATGACTGAGAGCAAGAGGAAATGAAGAGAGCACAAGTTCATAGTGCACATGAATCAGAAATTGTGAATGCTTTTGACATTGAGAACTTACTCAGAAACCAAGACAAAATCAGTGGCTTTTATTAAAAACTTTATGATGTTGATTTGAGATCTTCTAGAAAAGCTTGATGTATCAGGAAAGGGCAGTGATTACTACAAAGTCTTTTTGTGCCAGACTGACCTGCATCAGGGAGTCTGTCTTCCTTCCGTTGTGACTTCTGAGGTAGTCTCACAAATTGAATGACGACCAGGCCTACCCGTGGACTTTTAACTTACCATGGATGAGAGCTGTGAGCTGCCACGTGTTCCCAAGGAATCTGCTGCCAGGTGGGTGCCTCATGTTGGCACATGCTTCTCTTCTGGAAAGATCACACAACCGGTGACCTGGAAGGTCTTGTTTTGGTGGCCTTGCACAGCAGCGGCCTTGCCTTTAGCTTATGAGCAAAGCCAGATGGGATTAGTTCTTCCTTTGACAGGGTATGAACTTCAGCAAGTTTGGGCCATGACTTTAACATGTCAGTGCCCAAGATGAGGCTTCATGGTAAAAAGCTTATTATCTCTGATAATAATTGATTATACCTCTCTGATAATAATTTATTATACCTCTGTGCCTCGCAAGATCATGGAGCAGATCCTCCTGGAAACTATACTAAGGCCCATGGAAGATAAGGAGGTGATCGGTGACAGCCAGCATGGCTTCACTAAGGACAAATGGTGTCCGACAAATTTGGTGGCCTTCTACAACAGGGTTACAGCATTGGTGGAGAAGGGATGAGCAACTGACATCATCTGCCTGGGCTTGTGCAAAGCATTTGACACTGCCCTGCATGACATCCTTGTCTCTAAATTGAAGAGATGCAGATTTGACAGATGGCCCACTCGATGGATAAGGAATTGGCTGGGTGGCCACACTCAAATAGTTGCGGTCAATGGCTAAATGTCCAAGTGGGGATGAGTGGTGTTCCTCAGGGGTTGGTACTGGGACTGGTGCTGGTTAACGTCTTTGTCGGTGACATGGACAGTGGGATTGAGTGCACCCTCAACAAGTTTGCCAATGACACCAAGATGTGTTGTGAGTTCGACATGCTGGAGGGATGCGATGCCATCCAGAGAGACCTGGACAGGCTGGAGAGGTGGACCCGTACCAACCTCATGAAGTTCCACAAGGCCAAGTGCCAAGATCCTGCACGTGGGTGGGGCAATCCCAAGCACAAATCCAGGCTGGGTGGAGGATGGATTGAGAGCAGCCCTGAGGAGAACTTGGGAGTGTTGGTGGATGAGAAGCTCAACATGAGCTGGCA
>RSEF01000023.1:79508-96123 GCA_003993805.1 Himantopus leucocephalus
CTGGTGGGAGGTGTCCCTGCCCAGGGCAGGGGGGTGGGAACTTAAAGGTCCCTTCCAACCCAAACCGTTCTGCGATTCTGTGACGGTCCCCAAACCGCTTAGTTTGTTTGGGGGCGGGGCGGTGGGAGGGACCCGGGGGCGTGGCCGGGCACCGGGAGCTTTGCTCCGCCCCCGTGTGGCAGGCCCCGCCCCCCGGCCCCGCCCCCGCTCCCTCCCCCCGCCGATGGCGCCGCGGTTCGGCCCGTTGCAGCTCGGGCTGGCGGCGGCGGGGACGGTAGCGGCGGCGCTGGACGTGTTCGCCGACGGGTGGGTGGCGGCGGAGTACGCCCGGGGAGGGCAGCCCGGCTGGGCCGCTTTGGTACTGGCCCTGTTGGCCGCTGCTTCGGTCGCCACGCAGGCCTGCAGCTGGCTCTGGCTCCGTTCCGACCCGCCGCCCCTGCGCCCCGACGTGCCCCGATGGCTGATCGCCGCCCTCCACCTCCTCCAGCTCGGCTTCCTCTTCAGGTACGCGGCATCCCTCCGGTACCCCCGCTTCTCCCCGAAGCATCCCCCCAGCCCCTCCACTCCGGCCCAGCCTCTCCCCTTGCTCCTGCGGGGGGGCATGGGCCCGACCCCCTGCGGCTCCCGCTCTGCCCAGGGAGACCCTTGGACACCCCAACACCCGTGGATGCGGGGTGCCCCGTTCCCCCCCGGTCCCCAGGTGTCAGGATGTCCGCCGGGCTCCCCGGGCAGAGCGATTTGGCCCAGCCCCGGGTTGGAGCCGGGTTGGAAACACTTTAGTAGGAGCCACCCGCATCCCTCCAGCTGAAGTTTCTCACCCGCTTCCCAAAGCACACGTTTTGCTCCATCTCCCGCTGCTGTCACCACTGCCGGAGGCCAAACCGAGCAGGGCTGGGTGTCAGCCCGCGGCAGCGGTGAACACCCCAAAACCTTGTCTCGGCCTGGGCTCTCCTGGCTGTTTGGGGAAGCGGCGTGGCTGCGCTGTGCCTCCCCTTCCCGGGGAAGGAAATAATCCGGCTGCTTCCGCCGAGGGCGATGCTCAGTTTCACACTTGAAGTTCACGCAGAGGCTGGGCATCGTGTGGACACTGCGGTGCTTGGATTGGGAAGGGGGAGGGGGTGGTTTGAGCATAAATGGGAGCATTTTCAGTTGTCCTGCTGGGGCAGCGTGAGGACTGAAGGGTTGCCACCCAGCAGCCCCTCGTCACCAGTCAGGTCCCCACACAGGTGCCTCCATGCTCTGAAGGTGGGCTGGAAGGTGTGCTGGGCGAAGGTGGAGGAGGAGGAGGAGCAGAGCCGCATGGCCTTCCTCTCCCACGACATCAGCATGCTGCGCCTCTTCGAGACCTTCCTGGAGAACACCCCACAGCTCACCCTGCTTCTCTACGTTATCCTGCGAACAAACAAGGCAGAGCCCTCCCAGGGTGAGGGGTCTGGGGCAGGGGAGGGGGGCTGTGGGGGTGCAGGCTTGAGGTCAGAGTAGGCTTGGATGGGACAGACCAGATGGGCTATCTGGGGCTGCAGGGCCCAGCAGGACACTGTTTGTCCTTGCTTGAGGTGTTGTTCTTCTCCCACATCACTCCTTCCTTTGGCGTGACAGACAGAAGGGTGGATCCCTGTTGTGCGCTTGCGTGTCCCAACGGACTATGCTGGGCCTGGGGTGGGAGGGTTGAAGCTGGAGGACCTCTGTGGTCATTCCCCTACGTGCCCCAGGAGAGGCTTAGGGTCAGGAGAGAAATCAGAAGCCTGCTGGGGAGTGCGGAGATGTTGTGGATGTGGACAGAGGGTAGAGCACAACACCGAGGAGGTGCTTTGGTGGTCGGCCTGGGTTGGGGAGCAAGTGTCACTGCAATGAAACGGGGAGACCAACCATGTGCTGCTTGGGTGGAGCCAGCACTCACCTCCTGCCTGTGTGGGAGATGGGCTCAGCAGAGCTGCTCAGTCCTGTTGCTTCTTCCCTGTCTCCTGGGCAAGGCCAGGCACCAGCCGCCTCCTCCACGGTGAGGGCGGAAGGCCATGGGAGACGCAAGTCCTGAGGTGCTGACCCTGCAGAGCAGCTGCTTTGTAATCTTGTGGGAAGCTCGTTTTAGCAATGGCGGGCAGGGGGAGGTTTGAGCCAGGCTGGGCTCGCCTTGGTCTGCCCTCAGCATCTCCACCACTGTGTTTGCAGGACTGGGGATCTGCACTGCATTCCTGTGTGTGACCTGGTCTCTACTGGACTACCACCAGTCCCTGCGCTCCTTCCTGCAGGACAAGTACGAGCTGAGCCGGGGCTCTTCCATCATCTACTTCCTGTGGAACCTCTTCCTCATCTGCCCCCGCATCCTTGCGGTCGCCCTCTTTGCCCTGCTCTGGCCCTACGGCGTGGCTGTCCACTTCCCGCTCGTGTGGCTGGCCATGTTCCTCTGGGTCAGCCTCCAGGGCACAGACTTCATGGAGTCACCCGGCCCTGAGCAGCTATACCGAGCCATGGTGGCCGTGATCCTCTACTTCAGCTGGTTCAATGTGGCGCAGGGGAGGACGCTGTACCGCAGCATTATCTATCATGGCTTCATCCTGGTGGACAGCACGCTGCTGGCCCTGTCCTGGCTCTGGTGCCGGTCCCCCTCTGACGAGCACTCGTACCTCATCCTGCTGGTCTTCGCCGCCCTGCCCTGCTACCTGCTGGGGCTGGCACTGAGAGTCACCTACTACAAGTGGCTGCACCCCAACGTGCGGGCACAGCAAGAAGGCGGCTACGACGAGGTAGATGCCGACGGGCAGGCCGACGGGCTGGAGTTTCGCTCACTCTCGGTGCCAGCCCTCGTGAACAGGCGGATGCAGTGGCTGGCCCAGGCCCAGTTCCCCGTCTCCCGGCCGGTGGGGCAGCGTTTCCTGAATGGGGCTGCTGCTGTTGAGTCTGCTGTCTGAGGCCAGCTCCTCCAAAGTGACTTGCCAGGCTGGCAGATTTGTTAGTCCTCCTCCTCCTCCTGCCTGCCCCCCCCCCACCCCAGGCTGTTGTTTTGGGCAGCTGGAGGGACCTGGCAGAACCAGGGGTGATGTGGAAGCACCGGGCGAGTCCCACAGCACACAGCCAGCACACAGCATGGCTCCCAAGGCTGTGCCCTCGGGGAGAGCCATGGTGTTCATGGGGGGGTCCAGCACATTGTGGCTGCACTGCCCTGTCAGCTTCTCTTGTTATTTATTGTTAGCTTTTTCAAAAAAAAAAAAAAAAAAGAGCAACAGTTTGTTCTCTCTGTCTGTGCCTCTCCTGTGCTGGCTGCTGCTGCTGCTGCTTGGGGAGGTGGGTGCTGGTGGGGAAGAGCTTGTTCCCTCCTTGGCAGCAGCTATCTGCTATTTCTGTTTCCAGACGGGATTTTCCTCCTTCTGTTTTGCTGTTAAGGTCGAAGGTCGCCCGGTATCGCCATGTTCAGGGAGGGCTGGGGAAGGCGGCAGGGACTCCCCTGCGGGCAGGCAGGGGCGGTGGGGTGCCCGCAGCCTGGGGAGGGTGGTGCGGGATGGTGCAGGGTCAGGGCTCGTGGGGGCTGTGCTCCTGCTGTGTGGCAGAGTTTTGCCTCTTCGGAAACAGGGAAGCACATTCCAGTGTGGATTCTCCTCGGTTCTGCCCTTTGCCAGGTTGGCCGGGTCCCTGCCTGCCTTTCCCGCCCTGCTGCGGGCTGAGAGGGGCAGAGCTGAAGCATCACGCTTGAACCTGGGCCCAGGGCTGGGCAGGTCACCCCTTTGCTGCTGCCCCAGACGGTCACTTGTCTCCTTCGAGCAGCAAGTGGTGTTTGTGGGGTGGCGGCCGGCAGGGTGCAGCAGCACCCTGGAACCCCCATCCTCCTGGGGGGCAGCGGCTGTGTCCCTGTGTACAGCCACAGTGTGGCTCAGCACTTCTGGCTTATTATGGACACCTCATGGTACCTTTGCTGGCCTTCCCACTGCCGCACCCCGGGTGGTGTGCCCAGCGTATTGGCCATGTACCGTATCTCAGCTGTATGTGGCTGTTGACATGGTCAGTGTGGGGCTGTGCCGGCTCCAGACACCTGCTGCTTCCCAGGCAGGGCTGCCCCCGGCTCAGTGCCAAAACCCCCACAGGCCCCAGAATGGCCGCTGCCTCCTCTTCCTATTGCCCAGCCAGCAGCTGTAGCACGTCCTGGCACTGGCCCTTTCCCCTTGCCTCCGTCACCCACCCTCCTGGCAGGACCCTGTCCCAGGAGGCCACCCCATCGTACTGGGGGAGGAGGAGCTGAAATGCTCCCCTGACAGCTGGTCCTGTAACAAGATAAGCCCATGGCCAAGGACAGTGGCACCACAGCCGGTTTGAGCAGAGCTGTTTGTTGGCGTTGTACAAACGGGAAGGGCAGGTTTGTGTGGGACAGCCCCAGCACCATGTGCCTCCCCGGGCACCACAGCAGCACCAAGGAGTCAGTACCTCCACCACTGGCTCCAGCGGCTGTGCTGGGACCTGTGGCACCATCGCCCTGAACCCCGTCAGTGCCACCAAGCCCAGGCCAGGCTGTCACAGGGAACGGGGACTGACCGCAGGGGTGTCAAAAAACAGGCTGAAGCAGTGACTATAGAAAATAAAGACTTTATTTTTTTTTTTTCCAGTTCATAGGACACTTCCCATTACACAGACCATGAACGGGCAAAAGCTCCCCAGGCAGTAGCGCCTGGGGTCATCGCTCTCCTGCTGCCAAGGGGTCGGTAGCGCAGCAGGGGCTGCTGTGGTCTTCGGCTGCCTTCCGTGAGCGCCAGCACAGCCATCACCCCCAGGGCTCTTGGAGGCAGCAAATATTAGTGGATCAGGTGTGTTTTTTTTAAAGCCTCCACAACTGCAGTGAAGTTGGAGGGGAGGCCGGCAGCACCCAGGGCGAGCTCAACCTCAGTGCCGCGGGCCAGTGGGCTGGCTGTCATTCAGGCATTCGGGTTTGTCACCAGTTCAGCTACAGCCAGGTCGGGGGGAATGGGAGAGCACAGACACAGATGCAAATCAATGCTCAGCTAGAGATGCTGTTCCTGCCACACGAGACAGGAAAAGTCTTAAATTCAGCCAGCAGAGGAAAAAATAAAATAGCCAGGTCAACCTTTATTAAACATAAACACAGAAATGTACCATCAACCTCCTATTATAAAAGTACTTTACATACATTCAAGGAGACATCGTATAAATATCAGTATGAAATGTCACTGGCTGCAAGAGTTCCACACTCAGCTAAAATTTTGCCATCTTAAAATTTCCTTAAAACATTTTAAAGTAAACAAACACAAAGCAAAGCCAGCCAGCTGCCAGGCTGCTTGGTACCTTGGGTCCAGCACTCGCTGCGAGCGCCTGGGCAAAACACACCTCACCTCCCCGTGCGGGCAACTCTCCTGCCAGCTGCTTTGGGTGTTAGTGAAGCAAAGGGGCTGCTCGGCCACGCCGGATGGTGGGAGGTTAAGGCACAGGTTTTAATCCCAAAGTTCAGCTGGCCGGAGTACAAGACGTGCTCCAAACAGGCTGTTTCACAGGCTGGGACATGTCCCAAGCCCACTTACAGGAGACCTTTGGATGGGCTGGGGACCCACAGAAAGATGTTCAGGATCCAGCACAGATTCTTCTGTGACTGCAAATAAGTCCTGATCTTCTGGAGACATTTCAGACCCTGGGAGCAATGGGGCTGCTTCTCGGAGTGGTTCACTTCCTACCGGATCCCTCCAGCCAACATAGTAATGACACATCACAGGGACCCCAGATGAACTGGACTTTTATGGACCCAGCAGTAATGGAGTTGTAGCCCTGCAACAGCTCTCCCTTTCCTGCGTGGGACCCACGCTGCTGTGAAACACCACCACACCCCTACATGGGCTGCCCCAGCTGCGTGGGAACACCCAGTAACACACCTGAGCTCTCCACCTTGTGTACACAGCAGATGGGAGAACATCCCCTGTGTGCTCCTGCTTCCCTTCAAACGCTGCTGCTGAGCACTACACAGCATGTCCCCAGTCCCCCAGCTTGCTCCGGGGGCTCTGCTGGGCCAGCAGCTGCCAGCAGAGCGGCAGCTGGCAGTGCAGCCAAAAGACATCCCCTCACTGAGCTGTTCATGAACACCCACAGCAGAAATTGGCTCCTCAAATTTTTCTAATGGGACCAGAGGCCACTCTGCTCACAGGCAGCAGCTTCTACACAGACGGCATGCTCCTGAAGCAGAGTTCCTGGGGAAATATGCAGACCCAGAGCATCCGCCCGAGATCAGAGCACAAGGCCAACACCTAGTAAGGAGCTGGATGGAAAGCAGGATGCTCCTAACTCCTGTGACCACCTTGGAGAAAGACAAACTCCTCTGATTTTTCTCTTTTTTTTTTTTTTTTTTTTTTAATTAAAAACCAAAACTGGAGCTAGGAACGTGTGAAACAGAGACCTCTGTGTCCAGTCCCGTAGCTCTGAGAATCCAAACCCCTTGCTCTAAGCATCTCCTCCACGGTACGGAGCACAGCTGGCCCAGGAATGCTCCTGGGGCACAGCAGAGCAACTCCCCCAGCACTGCTGGAAATTATTCCTCAGCAATCAATGCCATGAAAGGAAGGCAGCAAACGCATCACCTGCTTCTGTGGGCACAGTCTGAGTGGGGCAGCGTCCTCCCTGAAGCAACATGCTTCCAGACCAGTCCCCTGTGGATCCCAGACAGGTGACGCTGGGCTGGAGACCAGAGATCTGGAGGGGTTCGGGCGAAGCTGTGGTGTCTGGCTCAGCAGGAGCAGCAGAGGCGTGCGGTGGGGTGCAGCAGACATCTGTCCTCTGTGCAGAAACCCCCGGCACCTGCTGATTTGGTGCCATCGGGGTACAGGCACTGAACACAGCCTGACTCGCCACAAAACCAGCGCCCTGTGCCAGCCCCGTCTCCGGCTGGCTATTCCTGGCAGTGCTAGTGGCACTGCAGGTCACCAACTCCAGCCTTTTTTTCTGAGATGGTAGCAGAAAAATCAGCGTAACCATCACTCCCAAGGCCAGTGTGCTCCAGGCTGCCAAGTCACAGTGTCTTAGAAAATTAAGTCCCTCTTAACAAGGGTTTTGTTTCTCACTATGTAGTTAGGCTAACGCAAAGAAGAATACAAGAAAATTAAATCTGATTCTACTAAAAGGAACTTACTCTCACAAATGGAGTCAGGAAAGCAGAGGTGAGGGTTAATAACCATACCCTTCTTTGTAACATTCATGAGGATTTAGTTCTCTCAAATTATTCTTAGTCCAGACGAGGACTCTATTCACATCTGAGCAGTCTGCAATAGTGTTGTGCTGTACCCACTGCTCATAGGCAGTTTTGTTTTCCTTTACAGGGAAAATCTGTGGGATCTACGGTCTGGGTCATGGATAGCTGAAATCCAATGATCTCCTGCTTGTTAACAGGGCTTGTGCACACATTGACCAGAAGCCACTGGGATCAACTCAGAACACCAACTCTCTCCTCTACAAGGAACCACATATCCCAGAAACATTCCCTTAACTTTCTATTTTCCAGTAATCCCACATTGAGAAAATAACATAAGGACATTGTAATAAATTAACTGCTTTGAATACCCAGGGCAGGAGAGAGGACACTTTTCACAGCAATAGAGGTATTTTTGACATTTTCATTAATATTTCCTATGGAAAAAAAAACATAGCTCTTTTCGGCTTTGCGAAATAAAGGAGGTTCAGCTCTGCCATCAGTATTTTTCTATAAAAATAAGGTTTTGTGTTTACTTGGGTTCTACAACTAAGCTGAATAGAAAGGAGAAGGCTCTTACAAATACTTCTGCTGTTGTGTCACCCCCTCCCTCTGGAGACTACCTGCTAGAGGAATTCAGCTGGCTTCTGTAAGTCTCTTCTTCAGACAAGCTCTAGCTCTGCTCAGTCTAGTGCTTCTTACAGGACACCTTTGTACTTGGCAGGGCCTGTGCTCCTGAGGAAATGCCCCGGTGTCATGTTCTATTGTACAGTTTGCATTAGGTATGTTTTCTTCATCAAGCTGAAAAGTGAGTCCCCAAATGTATGTGATTTCTGCCTCCCCAGCGATGGAGAGGGCTTGCAGGAGCTGCAGTCATGCCTTCGTTCCAACTTCTTACAGGAAGTCTAACTCGAGGGCTTGGTGAAGGGACACAAGGTCTGCATGATTTGTGATCCTCCAGAAAGGCATGTTGTGCTGTAACAGAGATATGACAAAGTCGGGTTTATCGGAGTGATTTTACAGCTAGGTGGAAGCAGTCAAGGTACACGTGCAGGGCTGTGCAATACGGGGTTTGTGACAGCACTGTCTGAGCATACCACGTTCAGGAAGCACCTCAGCCCTATGCACATCGGTACCTGAAGCTTATCTTATCTGCACATCTGCTTATGCTGGGCACTAGCACTGACTATCAGCTGCTTTGCACGCTCGACGGAAACCTCAGCACTCAGCTGCCAGCTGCTGCTTTGCCCAGGAAAGCCTTTACAGGGCTCCCAGGGAACCTGTGCAGATGACAACTCTGGCACATGGCAGACAGCATGAAGCCTGTGGAGACAGTATCCTGACAACAATCTGTGCACTTCACTGCCTTTCATTAGCACAACTGAACAACCTATTCAGGCCTGTCCAAATCAATCAAACTGCTCCTTGTTTGTAATTCAGACTAATGGTAGGTGCTGTGTATTGATCTGACTGCTGGCAATCGAGTCCTGACTTCCTCCGTGCTTCTGAGAAATGCCATTATCCTAACCGATCGCTGCATGCTGTGACCAAGGCATGCTACATCAAGATACTGTTTGACCCGGACAATGTTATACACAATCCTAACCAACAGTAAAACAGAAACTTTAAACCCCAAAGAGCCAGAAAACTCCCCATCTTAACATAGTGAAAGACAGATGTCTTGCATCAAAGCCAAGCTTCCTCCTGGCTGCCCCTGGCCTGAAGAGTTCAAGAGAAAAAGAGTCCCTGCAGAAAAAGATTGCAGTAACTTCCCTTTGCATCCACCCACATCCCAGCTCTGCAGAGTCTGAAACCCACCTGCTTAGCTGCAACCTCTTCATCACGCCCATCTCCAATTACCACATAGGTGACTTTCTTTCCAAACCGGGACACGATCCTCTCAAAACAGCTCTCTTTACCTGCCAAAAGACAATCCCGCTATAATGAGCCCTAGGCAGAGAGTAACAGAATCCTGAACAGGTCCCTTCTTCCCAGTACAGAAACACATTCTTGTCTTACTGGGAAGGGGATAACACCCAGTTCCGCTCGTGAGGCCAGAAGCCACCACTATTACATGGCCAGCTGGACCACAGGAGCCACAGGGGCTGCTCAGCTGCAGAAATTGTATTTCCCGTGTAAAAATCCCAGCTAACCCGCAGCAGACGCCTCAGTGCCAGGTACTCAGCACAACCCCTTACCTATTTTTGTAGCACTATAAATATTTTCGATGGGAAACACCTCGCCCAATCCATACAGGAGAACTTTGGCAAGAGCTGGCACCAGTTGTGTGGTTGTGATCAGGATGTTCACACAGTTTTTTCTAAAAGAAGAAAAACACTTGTAAAAGCACATCTATGGCCAGTGGTGCCAAGGGCTACTCTGGGCAGCCTGCTCGGCTTTCCACAGTACCACGTGCTTTGGTGTCCTGCTTTCAAGAGGATTTTTAGGCCAAGATTTTGACATGTGGTTTTTGCTTGTTTGTCTTTTGTTTTGAACAGAAATTCTCTGACAGAAATGCAATTTTGTGAGCACAGCCCTATTAAGGGAACCTTCTTAACAACCGACGTTGCAGCAGAAAAATCCCAAGGGGTGATGGAGTGGAGTTCCTGCACTCACTCACTGTGCTTCCCAGTACCTGTGACAAACAGCAGTAGTAACGTAGTACAACACAGCACTGCACGCAAATTTAAGTGAGAGAAAGGGCTGAGAAAGCAACATACACATTTCCAGTTTCCATACCTGGACTGTATGAGTAGCAGGGACTTTAAAGCAGTTTCCAGCCAAGAATCCGTTAGCACTTCTATATCGGTCCGCAGTCGCTGCAGAGCTTCCCTCTTCTGCGGGCTAAGAAGGCCTGGAAGGCAAGCAACACGTTTTCCCAGCTGAGCTGGCAAGTCTAACACAGAGAGAGTCATCACTCAATTTAACAGCTGCCTGTTCGGCAATAAATAACACGGTACTGAAGGCATCTGAAAGCTGAAACTGTCTTGAGGCAACGGTAGAAACCAGCTCCCAGTGACACAGATAAGCCCAGACACCCATCTGTGACACTGACTGTGGGGAATTGGGTAGATACTTTTCTTTGATTATTTCAAACCATTTCTCAGGATACACGCAACAAAATGCATTTCTCTTGTACATAGCACTCACAGCAATAGGTGTTGTCTGAGGCCACAGACAGCAGGGGAAGGAACTCCTGCAGTCACTGTCTCTGACTTCTTCCTTCCCAAGGACCCTTTCCACTTTAATCCTCTTTAGGTATCTTTTTTAATCCCCCCCCTTTTTTATCCCCATACTTTTTATCTCTTTTAGACACCATGTTCTCAAAGCATCCAGTTTTGAATTAAAAGGAGGCAGTAATGGAGCCCATACGCTCAAACCTGCTCCTGTCAGTAAATACAAGGAGCACCCTGACTCTGAACATCTCTCCACCCAACTTCCAGCCATGACATACGAACGCCCCACCTCACTCCAGCCCCGAAGTACACCAGTCCTCTGACAATGAGGCCACGGAGCGACCCATTGTGGGCTGCTCTGCCAACCGGCTTACCATGTGGCTTTAGACTGGTCCTGAAAAACTTTGCATCTCAGGTGCAAAATATGGAATAATGGTCTGATCCCTACCAGGAATAAGGTAATTGCAGCATACTGAAATGCAGACTTACACTGACAGATTTTTAAGGATGAAAGTTATAGTTTTGTACACATGGTTTTTAGAAAATATGTCCAAGAAAACATTCTATCAAGTGTTTTTTTGCATAGGCAAAGGGTACCCAAACCCACACCCTACCAGGCCAAGTCATTCTGCCAGGTGAGCTGCTCCAGCAGCACCCCTTTCCCAGGGATGGCAATGCCAAGACTCAGACTAAACAGAAAATGTATCTACATTTGCTATCTGTGGTTTGCATCATTATTACTACTTTGGCATTGGAAGAGAAGCAAAACTAGAAGATTTTAAGTGACCAGACAGTAGAGATGTGATGTCAGACTACGAGCACAACAGCCAAAAGGGTGAACGCTGTATTTCTTGACAACGGCATGATCAAAGACAGATTTTGTGACGACACAAGTGAAAAGACCTCCTAAGTAGCATGGTTTGTAAGTCATTTAGGCCCATTCTAAGCAGAGTGACAGTCAGCCTTTCATACAAAATTAATGATGGGACACTGTTTGCACCAAAATTTTCTCTGACCACCCCTATCTATGTGATAACTCCCAGACTGCACTGGCATGCCGTTCAGTTTTGGAAGGTGTACCCTCTTAGATTCCACGGAGATTTAATCCCACTTAGCACTAGGAGAATGGTTACTTTTCATGTCCAAACATTCAGGAAAGCAAAAGCTCTGAGGAAGGACAGAGTCTGGCACCACAAACTCTGTTTAGTGCTCACATACTGGTGCAGGTGAACACTCACCTCCAACATTAGTTTTGTATTTGTCGTAGATCTCTCGTACCCTGCGGTAGCGGAAGGCAAGTTTTCTCATCCAGTCCACTCCACCCTGGACACCAACTGATGAGCTGTGATTTGCATTACTTCCTGAGCCACTGAAGCCATCCGTGGAGAAATTGTAGTTGCTATTTCAGAAAAGCAGATCTGTTACTTGTGCCACAGCAGCAGAATCCCTGCAGCTTTTCGGGGAGGGGGTTGCAGACTTCAGCTCTGACAGCAGCTAGAAAAGCACCTCAGAGAGGAACTCTGCACAACCACCACTGCACCCTGACAGCAGAGAACGACTTCTATTGGCAACGTACTCTGATATCCAACTACACTTGCTGCTGGGTCTGAACTGCTGTACTGAAATGTACTGATTCAACTCTTCTTTCACACTCTGCACTACAAAACCTTCCTTTGCTCTTTGACTGCTCACTCTGCGATACAGAGCATCCTTCCCACTAACCCCTTTCTCATCCTGCAGTGATAAACCCCAGCATAGTACCTTCCAAACATAACATCTGTGTCTTTACATCACAGTTGTAGCTCTGCAAGCAGATGAGCTGCTTTACCAGCCCATGACTGCAGGAAGCAGGTCCTGCTTCACCGCTTTCTTCTCAGACCTTTCCATGAGCCAGTTCAGCTCATTGCTGCAGCAGAAAACCTACCCTCACCCCGCCTGCTAGTGTGCACAGTCAGCTCACAGAGGGATGCAAACCACAGGGAGACTTTTAAAGGTCAGATTGTTAAGTTTGGAGTGTTGGTTCTCCATTCGTGACACGTCATTAAGCACACAGGCAACATTCAACAGTGGACAATATAATTCATGTTGTAGTTCCAAAAGTCTTAATGTTTTGTAGGTCTTCAAAGAAAAAACACCCAGCAAACAAACACCGTTTGCCAAGTTTCATCCCCTGCACAATGCTGACCTCCATCCCTTAACCCCACTTGGGTCTGAAGTCCCCACAAAAAACAGATTACATCAGCTATACATTTCATGCATTCATCAGCACACCACCTTAAATCTTGGCCATTGTCATCAGATGCCACATCCTCTATGTGTACCTGGTCACACTCCTGTTTAAGAAAAAAAAAAAAAATAAAGTCACGCTGTTGTAATCCAGAAACATACTGAAATTTGCATATTAAAAAAGTGTGATATAAAACAACCCCCTCCTGTTTCCCAACAGCAACAAGCCATGCCATACTACCTTCCCAAACCTATACCTAGCTTCCATTAGCTTTGTCTTCCAGTACTAGGTTTTACTTCTCAACACCTACAGGGCCTTGCCAAGCCTGGGATTTGAAATACCAGAAAAGTCTGAAAAAAGCATGTTTCTATGACATTTCGAGTTGCCTGCAAAAAAAGGAACTTCGACACTCGCTAAACTTTGGACTCAAAGCTCACTTTTCATTTGAAACCTTTTTGCCATTTCACAAAACCAAACCAAAAACGCCAAAACCACATTATCTGGTCAAGTATTGATATTCCATTTCATCAACACAACAGTCAATTCCATTACCAAGGAGCCACAGCACAAACCCTGGAGTGAAACATCAGCGTGGTGGCACTGCCAAGACTCTGGTGCTTAGCACAGCTGATTTAACCCACTGATAAACGGCAAACACTCTAGGACAAGAAATTAATTATCCCCATTTCAAGAATTTCCTGCTCTTGCTGCTGCTAAGTAACACCTACAGCAGTAAGTGTTGCTGTTGATCACATAGTTAACATATCAGTGACTACCTTTCCAGCACAAAAGACTGTATTTAGGATTATTTTGTTGTGTTTTTTTTTTTTTTTTCCTCCTGGGGCAGGGAGGTAACTGTCATTACCACCTTTGCAAAGTTCACAGCTGCAAGTAGTCACAGCCACAAATGAAAACTTCATTTGACTTTCTATCTGCATCAACAAAAACATCTTGTTTTCCCATGATGTGCATCAGTGATGTACCTACAATGAATTGTTCACTGTTCAACCCTCCTAAGCTTTAAACTACTCCTGTAAATTCTGAAAATCAGGTTCATGAGTCTATATTTGTGGACTCATATCAGAGAAGACATGAGTCAGGAATGTTCTGTTTCCAACCATTTAATTCCAGATTCTGGCATAACTTCATACCTCTTTGTATAAATCACATTACTGTGTCCATTACTAATTGATAATATATCATAGCACAGCCCAGGGCATTGCCACGATTAAAGCAGAGATTTATAATCAACTTCTGTGGAAGTGGTGCAAAACAGTGAGATGTATTTAATTTGGCAAAGAATCCTGTGCATGAAAGAAGATGGGAGCTGATCAGAAGTCTGTGAGGCGAGACGGGAACGGGAAAGCAGCAGAGATAGCTAGCAGGAAAGGGAGGGTGCTGCGGGACCTCCCTGTGCAGAGCATGCTTGGCTACGGAAGCGTGTCCTTCTTAGCTGTGACACAGCCAATGTAACCTACTGAGATGCACAAGTTGTGTTCTGTCCTTGGCTTAGTCAAAGCCCCTGAGAACTGACATCCTCAAGGTCACCTTTTGCCCCACATCTCTGGTCTCCATTTCAAAACAGGATCAGTGAAAGCAAAGTGCTTACCCATCCAGAATGAAAATATAAGACAAAGCAGGCATCACTCTTTTTATTTATACAGGTTCAAGTAGAAACCCGTAAGAGAGCTAAGAGAGCTCATGACACTAGAATTCTGTAGAATGCCTGTCTCAGATAAAAGAGTACACCTCTGATTTGGTTGTGCTTAGAAACACTTCACTTTTGGCAGCCTGTTATGTTTTAGCATGAAGTGGCTCTGAAGCACAACAGCCCTCACAAATGCTGCAGTGTAATTCTAATTAGGTAATGCTGAGTTTCGCCTTTCAAAAACATTTGCCACGTACCTCCAAGTCATTGAAAAACAAGTGAGTATCAGCTACTTCAAAAATCATCTCCTCCATTGACAGACCTGAGCCAATCACTAGAGTTGGATCCTGGCAAAACAAAGAGAAAACATAAAATCACTGTGGTTACAGGCAGAAGTAAATTGTGATAAAACTTTCATGAGTTACACTGCACAGTGTCCACTGTGTATCAAGCGTGATGTAATTCCATCTGCATTCAGTGGTGTGAACCACAATTTCCCTAGTATTTTAAACAACTCAATAAAATGAAATAAAAAACCAAACCACATTCTGCTAATACAGTGACGCAAAATTTAACAAAACACTTTAGTACTGGGACTGCAGTACTATGAATGCAGGGACTGATGCATTTTCAGAAGCAACAAAACAAGACATTCAAAAATCTTCAATATGTTTTGAAGGAGAAAAAATACTTCCTTTCACTATGTGCTATGACCTCAGTAATTCCCAATGACGATAACAACAGACAGACATTTTAAGACCTGTATTGTTAGAATGGAAGTGTTTGTGATGTTCATATCCCAGCTCTGTATAAAGCCAAATTTAGTGTTCCTTCCCCACCCCAAACTGCCAACGAGTTAAAAGTATCCCCTCAAACATTTATCATATTCTATTCCTTTTCCAAAGATTAACATTTACTTCTGAGCGACAGATACTGGTTTTCTTCCACAGAAACGACAATATTACCTTGCCATATTTTTGAGCATAAGACCCTGTGAGAAGTGAATGGAAGATTATGATGGTCTCATCCAGGTCCCAGAGAAACACTCGCTGCACAGAGAATAAAAGCAGGTTAGAGTTGAGCTATTCCAAGCACTGAGCTACAACAAAGGAGCAAGTTTTAGGGTTAATTTTGTGGCTAGTTGCAGGATACTTTTAACAGATATGAACAGTATTTAACAGTACTCATCTTACAGGCTGAACACATTATTAATTAAACTCTTTCAGTTTAATGTGGTGGAGTTTATATACTGTACAGTGCAACTATATGCTCAGAGCAAGGCTCTACTGGTCAAACTATTTCCAAAGCTTCTCTTGCTTTTATAGTTATAAAAGCAAAACCTTAAGATTGCTAATGAACTTTAGAGCCCTGCTAGGGTAGTTTACTGTCTGTGATCTTGGAGAGCACCACGTAAATGACCTTGGTGTTTATCAGAGACACCTTTGTTATGATAAATATGGGGGATTGGCTGTCATGAGGAACAGCAGAGTTTCAGTACAGAAGGACTTTGATAAACTTGAGAACTGGGCCAACAGGAACTAGAAGTTCAATAACTGCAGATCTGCAGATGGGGTAGAATAACCCCTCATATTGGTCCAAGCTGGAAGAAGCTGGAGGGTACAGAGGACACCAGGTGCAGTATGAGCCAGCAGCGCTCTCTCCCTGTGGATAAGATGAACTGTGTGCTGGAGAATACTAAGTGCGCCTAGCTGACAGAGGGAAGGTGCTGTCTCACCCTTCTTGGCACTGGGAAGGTCACCCCAGGTTGCATCCCCAGTTCCAGAGGTATGTGAGGAAACTAGAGAGTGGCCAGCAAAAGGCTGTGGAGATGGTCAGCAGCCTAGAGGAGAGGCTGAGGGAGCTGTGGGTTTATCTTGGCAAAGAGGAGACTAAGGGTGATCTAATAGCAGACCACAACTAATTGAAAGGGAACTGCAAAGATGATGGAGACAAATTCTTCTCAGTAGTGGCAGATTGAAATTGCCATGGAAAAAGAAAGGGAAATTTGCAGCTTGGGAAATTCCAGTTGGAGACAGAAAACCTCCTTCCCCAGGTGGACGTGGCAGTCCTGGGACAGATCACTAGACAGGTACAGGATCTCCAACCTTGGAGGTCCTCAAGATTCAGCTTGACAAAACCATGATTCTAGTGCTGGGGACAGCTCTGGGCAGGAGGCTGTACTAGAGACATCCAGATGTCTCCTCCATTGACACCACTATGATTCCAAGATGCATTTAAGTGGTGCTTGTCAAGGACCCCTGAAGAACTCATTTGGGCCAGTTCTCAGATAGCATGGGTCATGGGAATTTCCAAATTATCTCTCAGTACAGGAAAGACATGGACCTGTTTGAGTGGGTCCAGAGGAGACCATGAAGATGATCAGAGGGCTGGAGCAC
>RSEF01000023.1:96223-128175 GCA_003993805.1 Himantopus leucocephalus
CCTGGAAACATTCCAGGTCACGTTGGACGGGGCTCTGAGCAACTGATCCAGTTGAAGATGTCCCTGCTCAAAGCAGGGGGCTGGATTAGATGACCTTTAAAGATCACTTCCAACCCAAACTATTCTATCACCCCCTTCCATTTCCATGGAGATAGGATGAAAGAAAGAGAGGAGGACTTTTACGACCATGCTATTTTGCAATGGTACCTGTAGAAAAAAAAGATTACTATTTACCTCCAGTTCACTGTCCTGTGAAGAGGAGGTATCTGCTTTCCTCTTCCCCCTGTTCTTCCCAGGCATGTTTTTTCTTGCCTGCTCATCTAACTCTTTACTTGCTGTTGCTCTTGATAACGAAGGACTTGTGGATGCATCTCCTAGAAGAAAGAAATCACACACTTCTCACACCCTCATGTCTCAAAACACACTAACATAAAGCTTATAGCATTTGGCCACAAACCTCCTTTGCAAAAGGTACGATGTTATCTTGCTTCATTGATGCAGTAGTAGTTGAACCCTTGTCAGAACATGAAACATGATTTCTTTGTCCCATCATATCAAAACAGCTCTGTCTCCTCAATTCAGTCTACTACAGCTACAAAGCCAAAGACAGAGCACCCTCCATTCTAATGCCTGTAACCCCTCAGATGTCTCACTACCCTGGAACTGCTTTATTACTTAATTGTTTCTTTTAATACTTCTTGAGAGACCACGGAAACCCTCAGTCTGGAATGAGTGTACAAAGGAAAGTATTTAACGATGCCTCTCCCTCCCAGATTTCCTGGACTAGTCAAATACCTTTTGTATCATGCAACACTATACAACCCAAGCTGTTTCCACCTCCACTGCTCACTCCTGTGCTACCATCAGCCTTTGACTAACAGTTAAACAACAGCCAGTGCACAGAGTTATCTGGAGTGTGTTAATCACACACAAATCCTTAGTGTGCTAACTACAAAACAGACATACTTCAGCTACAGCTCGTTGGCCTATCCAAGAATTAGTAAAGAATAACAGGGACGATCTCAGCCTGGAGATGCCGACTTGGCCAAGCACCATGGCCATGACTGACAGGGAAACATTATGGAGCCTATGCTGCTACTGGTAAGAACACCCTTCCCCAGGGAAAGAGTAAAGCACCACAATAAAAAAAAATATTAAAAAATAAAAATCAATGCTTTGATGTGCAGAATATTATGATCATGATGGAAGACACTCTCCAAATCTTTTATTAACAGTTCAGGCAGAAGAGTTAACATCCCAGACATCTGCCTAACTAGTTCAGAAACAGGACCAGAGCTGCAGCAGGAAGACAGAGGGCACAGGGGACTTGAGAGAGCTTGAATTCAGTCTGGGTTTTGAAGACAAGACATTGCAATTCCTATGAAAATTCATGCAAAATTGTGAACTTGGAGAATTCCTGAGCTAAGAAAATGGCACTGAAAACAATAACAACTGGGCCATTCCCTGGCCAGTGCCTTTAAATAACAGGTCTATTCCTTAGGTTTTCAACATCAAATAAGAACAAATTCTCATGGGTAAATCTGCTGTTGCTCACCCCAACTAGAGGAAAACTGCTTCTTGAAAGAGGAAATGTGCTTGAAGCATCATGTTTCTTGATTTACAACATCACAGCATGGTGTTTGTCGTCCCCTGTCTGTAGCATCCCATAAGGTAAAGGTGAGAAAGGTCTGGAACTTCACTGAGTTAAAGACTATCAATCTGTATGTTTTGCTTACTGGCAGCCACCCATCCCTGCTTTCAGATTGCTTGAATGAGTTTGAGGACTTGGCAGAGCTCAGGTACTACTGATGGACTTGGGGAAGATGGAGAAGGCAAAGTGCTGCACAGGCAATCACTCGCCTCCCACAGGCAGGCTGATGCCCAGCCAATATCCAAAACAGCTACCTTGGAAGCTAAACCCCATCCCACCCCTTCTTCCTCTACTTCAGTTTTTATTGCTGAACATGACATTACACGGTATGGGACATCTCTTTGGTCAGCTGTCCCAGCTGTGTCACCTTCCAGGTTCTTGTCCACCCCAAGCCTCCTTGCGGGGGGAGGGATGTGGAGGGGAGAAAGCCTTGACACTGTACAAGCATTTTTCAGCAGTAGCCAAACCACTGGTGTGTTATCAACACTGTTCTAGCCATGAATCCAAAACGCAACACCAGCAGAGCTGCTGTGAAGAAAGTTAAGTCCATCCTGGCCAGACACAGGGCATCGACAAAAATCAACAGAATCTGTCTTTTTTTACCAGCCTACCAATTTGCAACAGGCAGCAGATTTCAATTTAAAACTGTTCGACAACACAGGAAGAATCTCATACCTCCTTGCTTAAGACACCGGAAGAAGCACTAAGTCCTTGTTAAGTTTAGGAAACTGTATTTTTGGTGAGGAAATTTTAGTCAACACCACCGCGGTTCGTACGTTACATGGCATTAGTGGAAAAGGCCTGCCAAAGATGTGACTTCTTTAGAAAAGTCAATTAAACCTTTTCAATCCACTTTCTACCTCTTGTACCAGCTAAAATCTTCTCCCGCTGACAAGTGCCAGGTAACGTAACACTATGCAGATGCAGATCTGCTCACATGCAAAGCACCGCAGAACAGCTGTCATTTCAAAAGCGGTTTCCGTGATGAAGCAGAAGAAAGGAAAGGATGTATTCCTAGGCACATCAGATACCAACTCATCGAGAGTTTCCTCTTTCAAGAGGAATTTCCTCTTTCAAGAACTACAGCTCTTGAAAACGCATGAGCAGTCCCAGAGGACTCCCATACCTGGGACTGGCAGCTACATCATGCCTGTCAGGTAATCTGAATACCTGCCTGCGGGAGGGAAAGAGCCAGCAGGAGCTATTGAGACTGGATATCCTCAATTGCCCTGTAGCCCAAGTGAACACCCAGCCCCGACACAGGACAGAATCAACGGTCCCCAGAGAGCTGCTGTTGGCAACTCTTCAAGTCACCCCTGGAATTCCATCTCCCTAGGGCTTTCACTGCATGTGGTAGTTGTCTCCCGAATCGCAGCAGCATAAGACTTCCAATACATATGTTTGACTGGTCCACCATAATACTCCGCACACCAGTGAGACCAGTCTGACAATGGAAGGCAAATGTCCTGTCCAGACCAGCACGCAAAGGTGCTGCAATTACCTTTTGGAAAAAAGTTTTTCCCGTGTCTGCACACTATACTGTTTATCACGGGTATTTTGCAGCTAGCCTGTTAAAGATCCAACTATTACCAGAGGAATGTCTCTGCACCGTCCGTGTAGGCACCATGGCGTTCGGTTTTTCAGCTGGATATGTAGTTGTTGCTAATGCAGTACTCTCCGTGTTGCTGTCTGCTGGTGTTACAACTCCAAAGCCAGAAGTTGGGTAACACGTCTGGTACTGACTTTGGCCAAGGATCGTGTACGTAGGATATTCCTGTTGGAGGAAAGGATTAGTTATGATAGAACACTTCTTTCAGAAAACACTCTGTATCAAGATGACTTTTATGCTAGAATGTGCCTGTCAAAGAGAAATCCCAGCAAGAGCACAGTCTGACTTTATGCTATTTCTTTCTGCATATGTAAGACACCTCCAAAAAGGGTTGGGAGATCTGACTTCCCAACGGCCCCTGCATAGGTAGGTTCTGCAGACAGGAGGCCAGCAATCACAGGGCCACTCCTCTGCCTCCAGTTCCTTCAAAAATGAGTTCATTATGAATGACGTGGCAGTAACAGGGAAGTATCGAGTGGATGCCATGGCATCAGTCCACTTTGTCTGTGTTCTGGAATATATGGGTTTGTATACATTGTAGAATATATTGTTTTACCTTCTGATACCAGATGTACTGACAGCAACAGAAAACGGTCTTGGCAGTGCCTAAGGGTGCAATCCCAGCCACAAGAGCTACAGGATAAACTGCCTTTACTCATGCCCTGACTTCAGCAAGCAATTATTTTGCATGCTGTGATGAAAGGTATCCACTTATGAAGAATATTTACTCATTTAGGAGGAGATGACCTGAAGCTGTGCTTGAGGATTTTAATTTCTGCTACTGATAGTAAAGAAAGCAGCCACCCCAAACATCACGTCACGCTCTTCTGGCACACTGTGCACTCCTGATTCCCTCAAAGAGCAGCCTGGATTTGTGAACCAGGCACCTTGATGCACAGTACTGAAAGAAAATCTTCTCCTTAGAGCTCCAAGGAAGTTTATGTTAATGAAAGAGCCTTAAAAAGCAACAGCATAAGTATACAAGGATTTTTATGCATCCATTGCATTTTCCACCCTTCCTATATTCAGTTTCTGCAAAGCTGTGGTGTTGAAGGGCTCCTTTGTATATCTAAATATTCAGAATAGCAGTTAACCACTGACAGCACTATGTATTACCCACAGCAGGTCACAGTCAGGGGGAAGGGCTCTGGGCTAGCTGCAGGGCTTCTTGACTTTGTTCTAGCACCATCAGAAAGCATCTCCTACTTTACTGGGGGGTTTTCGTTTGTTTTGTTTGTGTACAACCTATTTTCCTCTTCTTGCCGAGGGAGAACAAAGGCATTCAAAAAACATCCACCTATAATCCTCCCTGTAGGTTTGATTCTCAAAATAGTTCATTGTTTCTTCTCCAATGTCTCTCTTTCAGAGATCTCAGTAACCTGTTTAAGATTCACCCCACAATCTGCAGACAAGGGAACAGCTTCGGGCAGATGAAGTGAGTTCGTTGCAAAGGCCAAAGGGAAAAGCATCAGGGTCAAAGAGACGGCAGGAGTAACTTTGCTGACTTTGAGTTACATACTGAGCCCTGCAACTCTAGTACCCATTGTGCTCCATTTGAAGTGATGCAAACATTTGGCCTTCCTTTGTTAGTTTTGAGTAACAAAGGTGAAGGAGATGCTGCACATAAACATAACAAGGGAGAAGAGTTACCTGTGAGATGGTGGCTACTGCTGACGTGGAAATATTGACAACAGTTGAGGATGTAGAGACTGGACTGGCATTGGTAGTCGATGCTGTAAAATTAAGAATTACTGCATTAAATGCTTCTAGAAAAGCACAAGAGATGAGACCAATCCAAGCTGTGAACTAAGTACTTACTAGGCTCATGTGCAAGCATTTGTGCTTCCAGCAGCACTTTGCTTGTAATAGCCAAAAAAGAGTTGGGGTATATTTTGAAACCAGTTACGTTTCAACTGGTCTTACAGGGAAGGAGAGCTAGCGTATCTTTCAAAACAGTACTTTCAAATGTTTCAGAAACCTTTTCCATCCATGCCTGCTAGGCAACTGGAGTATAATTAAAATGGTTTCACATCTTTACTAAAAGTTTTGAGAAGACAACAATCACATTCTGATGTTCAATTAGTAGCCATTGAAAATTAATTAGAATAAATCAGCAAAATGGATATGTGTTTAAATCAGCTCGGATAAAAAAAAACTCTCTCTGCATTGGACTTAGCATATTTCGTCTAATTAGATCAAAAAATTTAAGGAAACAGTAAAAATATTTCAAATAGTATAAAAAGGGTGCTTCCTACTGGAGAAAGCACACATAGCTCCCCACATCTCTGTCAGACTACAACTGTTTTTTAGACTAGACTTTCCGAAATAATTTGTCAACAGCTTGTAGGACAAATTATTAGACATGTAGTTGTTAGTATGACTTTTTAGATGTTTAATAGCCTTCATGTCACTGCATTTGGTTCTTCCAAAACATAGAAGAGGCTGCTAGAGCACCATCTGGGAACACCAGTCATTTAGCAGATTTTGTGGTTTTACAGCCACAGGGCCACTCCATTAAACATTACTCCACATGGGGTTTTGGGACCCTCAAGGATTAGTGAAAACAAATAATGAAATCAGCATAAACAAAATCAAGATGTACTAAACCAGGTGCCACCAAGAAATACTTTCTTTTGCTAAACCTTCTTTCTCTGCACACAAATAAAACCAAAAATCACTTTTGGATGCTTATGAAGAGACTTGCAGAAATCCACAGAACTTTACCATCACTCTGAGAAAAGCCCTCACTTTCTGCAAATAACACCCACGCGGAATTCACCCAAAGACTGAAGAACTCCAGTTTCTGAAGTCGTTCTACTCCAGGGAAACAGACCCACCACGAACTCTTAATCAGTGTATGTTGTGTTACGGCAAGCACAAATACTACCTGGTGAACAGCTCCTGGAAAGAGGAATGGATCCAAAATATGCCTCAAAAAAGATGAAAAACAGAAGAAATGTATCTTAAAAGAGGTGCAGAAATACACGGTATTTGTAAGAGGTGAAAAATGTGAAGGGCAGCATCTCTGAGGAAGCAAAAATGAAGGTAAGTAATTAGCCCCTGGGAATCAGGAACCCTCACAGATTGGAGCAGCAGTGTTCAAAAACAAATGGGAGAGAATTTTGGGAGAAGAACATTTAGAAAAAGGAAAAAAAGGCTGCACTGAACAGCAATAACGGTAATGAAGATACTCAAGTACCTACAGTAGCTATGCAGTTACTAGAAGCACAGCTGTGAGAGTAAGGTACCTGTCACAGATACTCCTCATAAGCAACTGCTATAAAACAGGAGTTAGTTTCCAAATAAAACTCCTTCCAACTATACATGTTACGGAAACGATCAAGGCTGTTATTACCTTAAGAAAATGTCACTTCCTAGGGTGCTGCAAAGAGCAGGTCTCCAGAAAAGATCCTCGCTAACGCAGAACAAACCTGCCGCGAAACTGGAGGAGATGAACTATCTAGAAGACAGATTATTCTATCACCTCTCTCAAGATTATCACGGAGAGCCAACAGAAAGAGATTTTCATTTGTAGTGCTCTGAAGAGCTGCTTCTCCACTGAGGTAGATAACAGAAGCTAAGAAATCACAGAAAAAAGATTCCAAGTGCTGGGATTCTGGTAAAAACACAGATTCCCTCATATGAACTTTGCTGTTTATCTTAACTCTGGTCTCCTTCCAAGGTTTCTTTTTAATTACCCTTTATCTATACAGTGTTCCACATCAGTGTTCCACTACACAGATTAACCGATACTTTCTACACTGTGGGTCAGTTCCTTTTACCTGTGAATGGGCCAAAACCACGCAAAAATGTTTGGCAAAGATGTGCCAAAAGGGACCACTTGATGGTCTCAGGTTTAAAAGATCAGCAAACACAAGTATTGCCTTGAAGCTGCTGTGACTCCTTTTCTCTTCTCCGCTCTTTCTCCCTCACTTCCAGCCCTCATCCTCAGACCTTATAGCCCTACCTCCCCTGCCTTATTCATCCCATTAGGTTTTGCTTTAGTCGTTTTCAAAGATGTTTCAATCTGCTTCATGTGCTAGGAAGGGAAATTGCAATTAATGCATTTTATACTTCACTTGGCTGCTTTGCTCTCACAGGGAAGGCAAAGGCGAGGCAAGAAGCAGCCGTTCCTCCCACCTTGCTCCCAGTGTTTCCAAGCACCTCTGCAACGTACCACCACGGCCATCGCTCGGATGAGTACAAAAAGCAAAATTCTCAGTCACTACGTGCATCTGACCATTCACTGGGGTTTAAATATCACATTACTTCACTCCAGCATCTGCAGACGAATCCATACCCATGCACTGCAATACACCTCCGGTGGGACAGCAACTGTGTACCACCCTACTGCACTGATTGGAGAGAAAAGACAGATTTTCAGGAGATTACTGAGAAAGCAACTTTGTCCATCCTTCCAGCTCCTGCACTCCACCACCTCCGAGTACTGACTTGACCCCTCAGCAGGCTGCTTACTAATATGATGAAAAGGAAACATAGCAAATCCTAAAAAGGAAGAGTATCCTGCCAGTTTGCAAAAAGTTTTTCAAAAAAGCAATAGCGTTTACACAATTCAAGTGATTTTTTTCACACTTTCAAAGAGCAGCCGGCAGGGAAACTCTCCTCAAATCACACATTCTCACAGCAGCGCAGACCAAATGGTTTAAAACCCTTCTGCAGAGCCAGGCCTGACGGTGGCTCTGTCACCTCCCCAGTCCCCAGGGATTCACATGCTCACCATGGTACTCCACTGGCAAACCTGCCAGGGGTCACCTTAGGCAGAACCAATTCTGACCCTTGGCAATTAAAGCTATAAAACACTATAATTCATTCTGCCAGTCAGAGTACCTGGAGGAGAGTTATGTTTGAAGGAAGGTAGTATTTCCACTGTTGTACTGCTCATGTTATGAACGTGAAAAGTAAATTAAGCAGAAACATTACACTGGGTCATTTACTGTCACAGTGACGCAAGCATGACATACCACGTGGCCTTCCTATCAGTGACAGATATGCTAAAACCCACTTATTGCTAATTTTAAGAATTATTCCCCTTCACTTGGCACTCGTTAGACCACATCTGGATACAGCATTCAGTTTGGGGCCTCAAGCACAAGAAACACGTTGATAAAATTCAGTGGGTCAGGCAAAGAGCCAGCAAAACAGTCAGGGAACTGCAGTACGTGCCCTGTGAGGGGCAGCGGGACTGTCCAGCCTGGAGAAGAGATGGCTTTGGGGGACCTGCCAGCAGCCTGCTGGTACCTGCACAGAGGATATCAACAAGACAGAGCCAGGCTCTTTTTGCAGGTGCACACCGGGAGAAGGAGAGAAACGGTCACAACATGAAAGAGGGGATGCTCCGAGTTGACAAAAGAAGAAATGTTTCCCCATGATGACAGTCCGGCACTGGAATTGGCGAAATCTCCATCCTCGGAGCTTTTTGAGACCCAGCCGGATAAAGCCCTGAACAACCTGGTTCTGAATTCAGTGTCAACTCTTCTTTGAGCAGGAGGCTGAACTAAAGATCTCCTGAAGTCCCTGAATTATTCTATTAAAATACACATAAGAAATAGATAAAGAATTCCTGACGTGCTTTTTAGAAACCAGAGAAAGAAACAAATTTTCACCATTCATCATGAAAACATAAATGGCAAAAATCCTGCCTAATAAAAAAGTATCAATTTGCACATATTTGCCATAAACAACAATATTCCATTATTCAGCTAACTGGCACATTTACTCCTAAAAATTGCTTTGGAAGCTGATGAAATTCAGCACCTGACTGCTTAGATGTGGCACTTCCAGAAGTTGGAATATTTGTAGGCCATTTCTATATAGAGAATTTCACTTTCTAGCAGATCTACCGACCTGGGGTGTGTGTGTAATATACGAGCCATCTACCTCCAGAAGTAATTAAAAAAAAAAAATAATTAAAAAAAGTCCAATGCCAGTCAGCGTATTTCCTGACACCAAGTTAAAGACCACCAACAAAGAGCTTGAGCTGCACGAGCATTCCCAGTAAAGGCATGCAAAGATACAACACTTAGTCTCCTCTCCCCTTCCCATTTGCTCTTCACCCTGTTAAGTCCATCAGCATGGCACCAACAAGCCAGCCTGGTGCATACAGAGCTATGTAGCAAATACAAAACCAAACGCATACACACGCACAAAGAGAAAAGAGGCAAAGCATAAAGAAGCATGCACAAACCAAGACCAAACGTGCAAGCCTCTCTATTTGTGGTATCTGGACTCAATTAGGTGGAGAGAGATGCAGATAAAAACCATGCCAAGTTACCTTCAATGGAATAAGAATAATGTGCTGGGCTGGGCTGGCTTGTGGTTAACCCTGTAGTGCAGGTAAGAACACTGTGCTGACTTGTAGATGCAGTCTGAATTAAACCACTTTCAGGTTTCATACCTGGCCACAGTGCACCTGAATCAGATAAATTGGACCAGTTACAAACAAATATGCTGGGACCAAACAGCATGCTGCTACCTCAGATTAAGATTTTTGCTCGTCACAAAAGCAAGTAACAAATCACACATGGAAAATGTTTAGCTGTGCATGGATTAGAGCTGCTGACAAAACTGGCTGAAAAAGAGAAAATTAAAAGCACCAACAAGACCAATTTCCAAAGCTTTCAACTAAAAATCTGTTAGTGTCACAGTAAGATTCACTGCCACATCAGTATAAAGGAACTGCCAATCCCTCTGACGTTTGGGCTGAGCTGCACAACGCTGCAAACCACCTCAGCTATTACATAGCGAGGCTGAAGTTGGTATCTATTAAGGTCAAGGTCAACACTTCCACTACTTCACTGGGATTTGGGTTGAATATTTTAAAACAAGCCACAAGTCAGTAATTTTCATAGACTGACAACAGTGAATACAGAGCTCAAAAATAAAGGCGGNAAAAAAAAGGGGGGGGGGGGGGGGGGAATCTAAATGTTTCTTCTAGATTTCCTGCCATTCTGGAATGCATTTGTAACAACACTGGGCAAAGCACAGAGACAGCAAAGTGACTGTAATTCATCTGTAGAAGGCACACGTAAGCAGTGTGGTTTCAGCTCAGGTGCTGTGCTAAGGTCGCGCCTACTGCACTGCTGGGGTGAAAACAGCATCCGACGGAAGTAGCCTGGCTCTTCAGGCTTTTGTTTAAGTGTTTCCAGACCTACAGCCAAAGTCAAAAGCATTTCTCCCTGACCCTGGTTAGAAAGCAGGAATCAGTTCAGAGGATCTACTTAAAAACAGGCAGGAGTGTGCAAAGCAGAGGGACAAAGGACATTTAGAGCTAGGGACAAAGTTCAGAGCCAGCAGAAAGACCACCCTCTTCTTAAGTCCCCAAAAAACAGTACCAAGGCTGCGAAAGCCACCTGCAGCCTTCACCTGCTCTAGCAGGACAAGCCACGGGCTATCAGCTCCAAGTCTCTTAGCCAGAAGACACGGGAGACTCTATAGAGCTGGACAAGAGCAGCAACTCCAAGAGCTTGCTCCATGCTGCAGCTTTGTCAGAATTAAATTCTGCAACGGTTCTTTAATTTATTTACATACCTGATCTCAAACTGTCACCTATGAGTCAAATTAAGTCATTCACCTATCTGTAAAGCCACACCAGGGTTTTGATTCTTTGACTCTCAGGTTGCATCTTCGTTACTGTTTCAAACCTTGAGAACCGTGACAATTAGCAAACAAAAGGGAAAGACTGATTTAAGAAAGAGTGTAGATATCTTGCAGAAACTCCAGAATAAAACATACGGGAAACAGATCCTCTAAGGAGAGTGGGAGTGGCTGTATTAATTTAGGTTGGAAAGGGAGTGCCACAATCTTCATATATGTGAGTAGTTTTTAGAGGGGACAGCAACTAACAGTTCCTTACAGCACAAGAGAGATGGACAAGGAGCAGACAGCAACATAATGAGAGGGTCACAGGACACACAGAAGTGCCTAATAGCTGTGACAATGAAACACAAACTGACTCTGAATGCTGTAGGATAATGATCACATGAGCAGTGCAACACCAGGTCAGACACACAGGTCAGAGGTGTTCGCAAGGCTGGTTGAATGCGAGTGCAGGAGCTGACTCAGGTCTTGTGTTAAGGCACCTTTCAGCCCCTGCTTTCCATGACTGTCTCTGTCATCTCCCAGTATGGGAGATGTTCTACTCTTCACGGAGCAAGGCACACTCGGCCTGGTGGCACACTCTTATTCTTCAAGGCAGCGTTTACAACCTAGCACAGCCTCAAGGACGACAGAGACCAAGCCGGGCGAGGGGGAACAAGACCCCTCCACATCCAATGGCAGCACTGCAGCTGTGGCAGAAGAGTGTCACAGGACACGTGTACATACATAGAAAGACACGCCACTTGTCAGTTTTTCTTGAGTTAATGTAAACCATCACATCCACAGTGTTTCTAACGCCAACTTACAGCCACACATATGCAGTTTGTATGTCACTACTCTTACTTTAATGCTTCTTTAATAAAATCTCTCCAGACCACAAGTAAGTCCTATGCAGAACAATGCGCTAAACACCATCAAAAAAGTATTAGAGGAGAAGGAGAGGTGACAAACTGGCAAGAGCATAGGTCATCTCTTCTCTGAAAACAGCATTCTGACCTGAGTGACCTCAAGACTATGCTTGTGTTTGTCAGCTTGCTTGAAATTCGTACTTAAAATACATCTGCTTTGTTCCAGTTAGATAATCCATGATGCCTTCTTTTTAGCATAGAAACAAATACACAGTAGAAAGTCATGCAAACCTCTGGAACAGGCCCTTTGATGCTGGTGAAACATCTGACCAAGCTGGCCAAGTCCTGACCTGCTCAATGGAGATTTGTGAGCAGAAACAATCTGTAGAATTTCCTCTGCACTGGGCATGTTCAGTCCTCTAACCTCCGCCTGTCCATCACACCATGCAAGGTCCATCTTCTCAGTATGATCAAGCAGGTACCACAACAGTATGATTACCATTATTTGAAATATGATTTTTAACATCTTCCTAACTCTTAAATTCAGACTAAAAATTCAGGTATTTAATAATAGACCTCAAAATCCATACCAAGACAACTGATGACATTTCAGAAGATTTAACAAACAAAAGTTCCCATGAAGTCAACCAAAAATGCTGTTCTCTTGCCTCAGTCTTCAGAAGAATGTCTACTGTTACTTTCAGAGTATAACACTGAAGCAGCTAAGTACCCCCGAATTCCAGAACCTTTGCATTAAAAAAAACCAAACAACCAACCCCCAATACAGCCACCACCACCACACCACCAAAATATGACACACACTGAGAACACTAACAAAACCCCCGTACATCCTCCCTCTACCAAAAAACTTTAGAATTAAATCTAAAATATCTTTTTAAAGATTTGGGCATAACACTTCGAGTGAGCATTCCACATATTTATGCATTTTAAAAAAAAACCCAAACACAAAACTGACACAGTAAAATACCTATGAACAACCCAAGCAGCCTCAGTGCAGCGTCAACATACTATCAATAAACACCAAATAAATGAAGTAAAGGAAACCACCAGCCACTGTTCAGGTATAGCAGTACCCAGCGCAACAAGGCACTGAAACAGAAGTGCAGGCACCCAGGGAAGAGAAATACGTCCCAGCAACCTTAACATAGGGTCAGGCACCCTTTGTAGGTAACAGACTGTTGTGACAACACCCAACACTCAAGGGGACAAAAAGACAAGGAATAGAGTGTTGACAAAGACAGTGGACAAGCTGCACCAGCAACTGAAGACTTGGATATGGACACAGCAACAGGCTGCTCCGCACTGGTTCAGCTTTCCAGGGAAAAGCTCTCCTGGAGGAACGGAGGGAGCTCAGAAAACACAACAGGCAGAGCAGGACACATAACACAACGTCAACTAGGTCCTTGCTCACCAGAAATCCTGAGGCGACCGTCATGCCAGGTGGCGGGGTGGGTTGGTTGTTTATAAAAAAATCTCTGAAACGGCAATCATACTTGAACCTTGCTGGCAGGGTCTGAGCTACAAACGCAGAAGCAGCAAGTACCAACAGCCACCCAAATGACCCTATTCTCCTGAAGAGCCCCGAGTTGCTAATAAAACAGCCCAAAACTTACACCCTGCAAAGCTCCCACTTTATGGGATTCGAGTGATCGGTCAGAACAACGTATCTCACCATTAATACAGGGTAAATGAGATTTGGGAGGGATCAAACCCTTGTGTCCCAGTTACTACAAAACAATCATTTTCTTCCTAAGGATCCCTCAACCACAAGAAAACACCTTTTCATGAATCCCAGGTGTGTGTATATATATATATAAAAAAAAAGGTATGTAGATTCATTTTACATATTGACCACAATTTGTGCCATATTACTTTAAACAGAATTAGTAATGTAAATTATGTCTAATAAAACTGAGCCTAGTTGTATCATCTTTCCTACACCATCTTTCAAAAATACCATGACAAATCAATTGTTTTGTAATTTATATAAAAGTCCTTGCTCTGTCAGCAGCTAACAAAAGCCATCATGTTGGTGGTTTTATTCAAAGACATCTAGTTTTTCAGCTAAGGAAAAGTTCATCCTTTTACACTTCAAGATATGAAGATTTTAGCACTACAGATAAATCTGCAAGAGGCTCTGTTCATTTCGTTATCAGTTATAAAGTTTCATACATGTGGGACAGTCAGCCCTGCAGGTTTTTTTCCCCAGTGCCTGACACTAATACACAGAGCGCGAGGAAAGATCAGGCAGCTCCTTTCACCAGCTAACCCACCCACAAGTTAGAGTTTTTTTTCTGTCTGTGCTACTCATCCTCAACTCCCTTTATACATGATGGAGAAAGATGGCCATTATCTTCTGAAACAGACCAACACCCCAGCAGTGTGTCTCTCCCTCCCTGCGCTATAAAGGAAGCACAGGGTGAATAGCTCAAACCCTGTCATTGAGCTTTAGCTGCTCAGAAAGACAGGACTCTTACTATTCAAGTATTTGCAAAAACTGGAATGGCTAATAGAGGGCTCAAGTATTAGAGCGACTTAAGCAAACTTATTTTCCTAGTAAACTCGAAGAGATTTCAGCATGAAATCTACACTTGGTGAAAGATGAGATAACAAAATCTTAATCCTGGCCAGCAAAAAGGAAAGGAAAAATACCTTCAGCAGAGGTGCTGTAGTATGGGGTCTTGTGTGATTTCACTGACAAGGAAACTGCATAAACACAGCTATACCACAATTGGAGAAAACTGTGATCCTAAATTAAGAACCATCTGGCAAGCTTCATGGGGAGACATGAAATTAATGACCAGGAAAACACCCTTGTAAGAAATAATATTTTATAATACGAAGTCCCATCAATACTGTAGATATCAATCTACAATTTAAGTTAGGCATGTGCTCACCTACAAGCTCTTCTCTCCAACACACCTGGTTATGCTTAACATTGGCTTTTTAATGAGACATAAGACAATAATTGCAGTCACTGAGAAGCCTTTGAAAAGTTACTTCTTACCAAAAGGAGGTAGTCCGTAGGTTTGGGTGGTCTGGGGGTAGATGGTGTAGGGCTGAGACTGCTGTAAAGCTTGGTACTGAGTCTGACCAGGGTAAGGGCTCATTGTTTCCGAAACAGGTACAGAAAGAATATGTGCATATGGCCTTATTAAAAAGAAAGAACAAAAGCAAAAAAGAATGACTTACATTATGCATCTTTCAGCCTCCAAACCAGAAGACACATAAAAAATTGCGGTAGGAAGAAGAAACAATATACACTGACATGTGCTTTTAGCGTAATATCCGCTTGTGTTCCCCAATACGACAGGCTCTGGTTTTATATATGCTGCCTGTTTCTTGCAGTGACACCAGGGGAAACTCCCTCCTCCATGATGTCAGAACACCAGTGCTTATTGTAGGACTGGGAGGGCAGGGTGGGAGGGGAAGAACAAAATCCCTGTTCCAACAGGCACAAGCAATTAGTTTCACTTATCATGCCTCACAACACCAAATCCTGAAGCCAATACAATATAGTAGAATGTGTCAAAACTACTGGAACACACAAAGAGACTGCACAAAAGCAAGCATGGGGGATTAAGGCCTACTATGCTGCAATGGGAAGAACTTTTAAGATCCCCAAATGTGGTAAATGACCAGAAAATCCTATATTCCCCTCATATTCATTTATGTCCAGTTTGTTTATTCCTCAGATATTATGGGCATTCTTCAACAAGATTATTGTGATGTTAATTACTTGAAGTGGCTCATTTATCCTTGTGATCACAAGAAAACAGCCACTGAAGCCAAAGGGTGACTTGTGTCAGCTTCAGTGTCTGCAGCAATGAGTATCTGTTGCCAGAAGATAGGAAAAGTGTGATTTACGATTTACAGCACTACAGAAATGCATAAAGATGCAAAAAGATAACTTCAGAAAGAAGTAAGAGTTACAGAATTTAGTAACAATTGTTCGACTTACTTTGCAGAATACATTTGTGAGGTATAATCATTTGATGACCTTGGGATATAATCAGTGCATGTCATAACTGGAAAAAAATAGTTTGTATAATTACACAGGCAATTTCAAAACCGAACAAATAATGACAATTAAATATCAGCATGCACAGTACATTTTAACCAAGACATAGGATTTACAAAAGTTTTTTAGTGCCTTGAATATAATTTTCAAAGCAAATTCTCAAAACGTGCACTGTTAAAACAGCACAAAAATGTTTTTCTTGACAGTTCACAGCAGGTAGACGATTCAGTCAATACTATTTCTCCCTTTGTAACAGTGCTCTTTCTCTTTACCAGCTGGTACCATCATCTTAAAGGAATCATTTAGGTTGGAAAAGACCTGTAAGATCATCGATTCCAACGGTTAACCCAGCGCTGCCACATTACCACTAAACCATGTCCCTCAGCACCACATCTACATGTCTTCTAAATACCTCCAGGGATGTCAACTCCACCACTTCCCTGAGCAGCCCATTCCAGTGCTTGAGAACCCTTTCAGTGAAGAAATTTTTCCTGATATCCAATCTAAACCTCCCCTGGCACAAAGAGGTTCTTTCCTCTTATTCTATCGCCTGTTACTTGGGAATTTGCTCCAGATGCCAGCGATGCGCTCCAACAAGCTAGGCTTTCCCTCTCTGGAACAGTCCTACAACATTATTGCTCTTGTACCATGATGTAGTTAACTCTCTTATCAGTTACATCCACTAAGGGGAGCAAGTTAGTTTGCACAGGCAACCCTAACTGTAACATTTGCATTCTGCTACCTAAATAACCTCCTCTTAATGTAACCTGAGCGTAAGTGGCTGAGAAATACAAACCATCAGCCACATGCTCTGAACCTTCTGAATGCTCCATGAATCACCACCTCTGGTCCTCAGTGTTTGCCTTTACTCATGGTGTGAAGCCCATGCAGCACAAGGATACAACAGGAAATGCAAACTGGGAACTTTTGGACCTAATAGCTCTCATTGCACACATGTCAGATATTCTCACATCCCTCCTGCAAAAATGCTTTTTTTCCCCCCCCTAAAAAGAATGTAAATATTTATAGAATTCTTCTTTTTAAAATAGCACATAAAGAATTAGGTAATGGTGTGAACAAGAAAAAACCCCCCACAATATTACTGCATGCAACTTCTGGAATTTGTAAATGACTTATCCAGTTAGGCAGCAGATTTTGCAGGCTAAAACTTCTGGTAACTGCTGCAACCGCAACATCACAGCACATTGATTAAAATAGTAAAGATGCAATCAGTTAGCAATGAATGGAAAGATACACGTTACATATTTTCAATCAAGTTGAGCTGATTTACACTTATTATAAATAAGTATAGGCAGTCAAAGGTATTCTACACAGGGATCCTGCTTTCGTAATAACCTCCAGCCCTCTTTTTTCCAGAAGAAAGGACACATTCCACCTCTCACTTACTATACAATCGTTTTATTTTCTCCCTCAGTTTTCCCTCAATTTATTTCATAAGAAATTTCTGCAGACATTCAATATAGTTCAGAGTCTAAAATTAAGTGTATGGCATATTATTACAAAAGACCCAACCAGCTCAACCCCTTCCCTCAAGAAAAATCATGTATAAGGTGTATAAGACATAGCAGTACCCAGCAGCAGCTGGGGGGCAGTGACACAAAACATTTGTTAGAAAGAGATATTTGGTTACCATCAGGCATTAATGCTTTGTAAGCACCACAGCAAACTTTCACTTTACAACTGATACTGAGGACAGGCTAAGTATTACAAGGAGGAGACAAAGTTTGTGCTTGATGAAGCAAAGTAACGAGACCAATGGAAGAAAAGAGGGAAGACAGTGGGAGCAGAACTCCAGAAGATACTTACTCTCACCGGACATGGGAAGGTTTGAACCAAGGCTTGAAGATTCAGGTTTCTGATCGCTGACTTCTGCGTTGCTCACATGACTGCCAGGACAAACAAAGGCTAATCGTCAGCATTATGAATTCTTAAATTAACATCCTTGGGCATCGTAACCCCTGGGTTCAACCTTCCCAACCGAGGCAAACTGACTCCTAACAGAAACCGGCTCTGCACTCTTTGATATTTCACACAGAGATCCCAAGAGAGAGATCTGCAGCTCTAATTAGACATTAAACTGTCATCACCTCCAGCACATTTACTCACCAACTGGTCTCTCAAGATAAGGCTGTAGCTTCACCAACAGCTCAGCAGACCAAGCAGCTTGGCACTGCAGCCTGCAGTGGAAAGTTTGAACTCCTTCTCTCTCACCTGACCACAGCCTCCTGCTCCCCTGCATCAGCTCAGCCACCCCTCAGGCAGTCCATCAGAGTTTAATTTGCTCATCCAGCACAAAATCCGTGCTGTTATTTTTGCTGGGATACTGAAGAGATTCAGCTCATGGAGGGACCCAGCAAACACCATGCTTGGTGCACGCTAGAGCTACATGCAGATCTTCCCCTCCCCAGCAGCAATAAGCAGTTATATTGGCTCCTTCACCCTATAAAGCAGCAGCCTGAGAATACCGGAATAACACACAGATGCCTCAAAGCATCATTAAAAGCTGTGTTGCAGAACTAGCAATAGTAAAACTAAAGCCAACAACGCAATCAACAGGAGGTGCAGCTTTCCTGGGACAGGAAAGTGAGTGCCATGGGCTTGGTTATAAGGCAAAAGATTTTCTCTCACTGGGCTGGTGAGAGGGAGTGAAGCTTAATCAAAGTGCATAATTGGGCTTTTCCCCCCCCGAAAACCTTTATAAACAAAATCCTTGGAAATCTTTCTCAATACTAGTAGCTGAACCGACTTCCATAATGAAGCGTGAGTTTTGCAAGAAAATAACACATTTCTATGCAGACTCAGGGTATTTGTGTACTATTATTCTTGGTGGAAAAAAATGCTGTGATTGTGAGGCTGTTAAATGGCATGCAGTTTGCAAGCAGGCTGAGAGCTGCTTGTTGTGATCCCTTCCTGTGGAAACTGCAATAAATAAAATAACATTTCTGACCATACTATACCAGCCCATGTTTCTGCTGCTCACTTTCTCACTGCTGCTCTCAACACCTGTGGCTCTTGGGATGTATCCATCCCAGGCGCTCTTATTCTTCTTAATTTACAACTTTTCAATTCTCACAGACTCAGAGAAAAAAATCTTACTTGCACTGTGGTTGCCTTGCACCACCAAGAGCATCCCACAGAGTATGCTGTATTCACAAAAGTGTTAAGACTCTTAGGGACGCTTAATGATCCCAAGAGACATGACCCTCACTGGGAACAGCTCTTCCCTTCCCCACTTCCACAATCCAGCTAAAACAAATATAGCCAGAGTACTAACATCAGGTGAAAATCACATTGGCTGAGGAGAAACAGGTCTAATAAATTATTTTACATTATTCCATAGGTCAAACTTAAAATCATATATAGTTTTATCAAAATAGAGCCAGAATATTTAAACAGAATATTTGAGCAGGTTAGAAATGCAATTTTATCCCTCCCCTCCGTTCTACTTTTAAATACTAGATAAGGATGTTTACACTCCCATCTTGAGGCTACTGGTGCCTGTAGGAAAGCTGTGATTGCACTGCAGCAGGGTGATGCGCTGAAGGAGAATCGCATTCACTCTGGCATGTTCAGATCTGCCCATGCTGCCCTGGGAGCTTGCAGTGATTAGCTCATCTAACTTCTAGACATATAATGAATTTCACACACTGTTTGCTCACTGTTTCCTGTTAAAGTATTCCCTTCGATTGTTTTTAAAAATATCTACTAATGTCAGGGTTTCAATGTATCATGTCCACTCCTGCATGAATGGCACACAAAGTGCTTCCTCCTCACTCACACTGGGATGTCAGAGGCTCCAAAAAGAAATCTTTCTTCAAAAAAGTAGTATTTGCTACTACTTGTAGGAAAAGAATAAACCCTAATATAGCTATTCTTACTACATGTAATAATAGTGATTAATTCCTAAATACAACATACATCAGAAAGCATCCACTGAGGCTAAAAATAGTACAACACAATAGCTTTATACAGAAAAGGCTGTCAATTTGAGAGGGCTTAACTACGCAGCTTTGCTGAGAATCACAGTACAGATATTATTAAAATATTCTGAGTCTCACCAGAATAAATGCATGTTATGTGCAGTACATGACAGTCTCATCAGATTCTGTGAAAAACAGGATGCTTGATGAAGCAATTAAGCTTCTTTGTAGCCGCTTTTATAAAAGCTTAATAGCAAAGGGCCAGTTAATTTTTTTTTAATTGGGAACTTAATCTCTAAATTGTATCAAATACAAAAGTGACATATTTGCCCTGTCTCTGTGAAAAATAAAACGATACGCAAGCTTCTAAAATGGAAGCTTATCATGATAAAAGAACATCAATAACTGTTCCACACTAAAATCAAATTCAAAATTACGTACCTCAAGCTTTGTTCTCTGGATTCCTGCATCTTGGCTTTTTTCACCTGCAAAGACAAAAATGTTCAGAGACACAACTAACGAGAGCCGTCCTTGACAGAATCTATGCACGCAGACCTCCATTAGCAGATCACCACTGGTTACTATAGAGTTCGAGTCAGTGTTTAAATACAGAAAGCCTTGCATTGAACTCCAGAGCTAACGAGTGTAACCATGGGTTCTTCATCTCAAAACAAGCTTTTTCCTAATTAGAAAACAAGTACTAAAGCAGAAAGTGTTAGCAAAATTGCCATGTTATTTAAGTAAGTAACAGATGATGGGATATACAGCTACACATGTCTGATAAGGACGATTTTATGGAAATTGAATAAAACAGCCATCAATTTTAAGAAAATTTTATTCTGCATAGATTCAGCAGAACTGCCATAAACCTGGGTAGTTTGCTTTTTTCCCCTATATTTAAATATTATATAAAGACAGGAACTTGAATATATTTTCTGTAATAAATTAGGAGTTCCAATTTTCATTTCTGAGTAAAAACAATGTAGTATTTATTCTGTTTTTGTAGGTGGCCAGCTGGATCCAGTTCCTGTATAGGGCCTTACCCCACAGAAAGCACTGCCTGGAACACAAATTCAGTTTTCTGCATGCAGGCTACAAACACTACTTTGAAATGTTGGGCAGGATGACAGGGTTAGTTTCTGTAGTCTTTTGAGCGAGATGTTCCTGTCATATATAATGGCTTTTCTTCCCCCCACCCTCTCTCTCTAGCAGAAAGTTTTACAGCCTTCCACATTTCTGGAACATGTTTAGACGCCAAACTTGCAGCTTCGGTTCCCAGCTGCACTCACATCAGTGACCGGGGTCCGGGAAGGTCCGTGCTGGCTATCAGGCTGCAGCGATTACAGCCCCCGACCCAGGTACAGTAGTCAAAGAGAAACTGCTGCCACATAGGAAAGCCACTAGCATAAATGCTTCACCATGTTATTTAAGTTTTCTCTCTCAGGTGAGTACAAATGAAACACCAGAAAAATGCAATTTGAGCATGAGATGTCAAAATGTGCTCAAAACTTTAAAAAAAACCCAAAAACAAACTAAAACAGAGGTGAATTCCTGATGGGTAGGGGGAGATGGGAGGCAGAGGTACAAAAAAAGGATAAAGGCTCAAAGCAGCAAGGGGAAAGGCATAAGCAAATAGTAAGGATGGAAAGGAGAAAGCTGAAAGGATCGTCTCTCCCGGGTGAAGTTACCAGTATTTTGGAGCTCAGTCTGCTTTCACCTCTGTACTAGTCTTGCCAGCAGCTATTCCTTCCAGCAATTCACAGCAGAACACTACAAATTTCATTAGCACTCATCACACACACAAAAAAGGCAAAGGCAATGACAAAAGACTATGGCAGTGCAATGGCTTAGATATCACACAGCCTCAAATCTGGCATTCATCACTTCAACCTGAGCAGAGAGCTGGTAACACTGGCATTGATGTTAACTCCTGTTGTGGTTCTTCAGCGCCACTGCTTCACAGACTTCTCCAGAGCCCTTCCCCTGCCTGGCTGGGAATACACACTACTTCTGGTCCCCACTGCCACGAGGTTCAGGGCCTAAAGGAGATATATCAGTCTTCCCCACCTAAAGACGATGTTAACTACAGCGAAAGCAGCCTAGTGTTCCCCCAGCTCCCTCAGGCACGGAGTTATCAGAGTGTGGCTGCTGCCCATCCATGGTGCCCTTCAACTCCTTTCGGCATCCTTCTGTGCCTCAGCAGGTGCCCCAGCTCTCCCTGGGACCCTGCCACCCGCTCCTGAGCAGGGACCTCGGCCACCAACACTGCACCAGACAGCTCAGGGTACCAAACTGCCCACAGGGCTCTTAAGGAAAGGAGATAGAAAAAAATGAATCACATCAGAAAAAGTAGCAGCAAACTGCTTCAGACCAAAATTACATTGAGGATAAAAATAAATTTAACTTGAGAGTTGGCAGCTTGAATTTTAGATTTCATAGGAGGAAAGCTTACAGTCAGGTACTCATTAAGATCTGGCTTCTTCAATTCACTAGGGTTTTTTTAATATGGGAGGTCGACAGAGAAATCAGCTCACTTACCAAAAAAAAAAGCCAAACAACAACCCTTCCCCCCCCCAGAAAGAAGCGAGGTTTCACAAGAACACATCAGTTTTATTGACATTTTCATCACAGCCAGAATGGAACAGCTGTTCCTAAAACACTTCTTGATAGTTAGGATGAGCTCAAAGCGCTGCTCTGCCGACCTTGGTCCCTGAACTGGAACTTCTGTCTTGATGAGTATCTACACCGCAAGGCCATCATGCCTTATCCTCCTCTGATGGGAGATCTTCCCCCTCTGCCAGAAACATGCCCTTGGTGTTGTACAGAGAACAACATTTTAAATCAGTTTTCCTTTAAGTCAATAGCTAATTTCATTTTTCAAATCAATAAATATCTGGAGAGGGTTTCATACTCTCTTTAAAAGGCTCTACAACACGGGATACACAGTGTGAGTACGCAGCCTACATCAAGCAAAACAGCAATTTTGAATTTCAGTCTATCACATCCCTGCCTCAACTGGCTAGTCCCCATCTCTGCAGGCTTTTAAAAGAAATTCTCCCTAATGACTTAATGCTAAGCAATAACACTTACAAAATCTTGAAACTTCAGTGGGATGCAAACCCCATTTTCTACCCACCACTAATCCGTGCAATTTACACTATAAATTTAAGTGGGAGGGAACAGTTTTAAACCTAGTCTTTCATGGTCTTGGAAAGCATTTTCGCTCTCCTGCCCCATGTCATAAAACATATTTAATGCAGGAACAGCACCTAGTAACAATAACTTAGGGATGGTGTTTGGGCCATAAGGAGAGAGTGCTGCTATACTCCCAGCTGAGCCCTGCACCACCATACTCCAACCCCAAACCCTACCTGGGGCACCTACTCATCCTGCATGAGCCTTACAAAAGGCTGCTGAAACCTCTTCAAACACCTCCTTTCAACACCCGCTCTCCTCTGAAAACCTCTGGAGAGATGCTGAGGGTTTTTTTCTGGCCTCTCTCAAGTGACAGGATTACAGTCTGAAGACATTTCATGCAGAAGTGAATTCACTTTTTTAAAAAGTAAGACAAAAAGAAAAAAAAAGAAAAAAAAGAAAAAGAAGGAAAAGAAATAAGAACATGGAAAAATATGTAGTTTACCTCAGTGATTCAAGTTTCAGCTTTAGCAGCTTCAAACATTATCTCACTAAGCTGTTCTGCTGCACTACAATGACTGACGTGTCTCCTAAGGTACATCTTTGCTCCTACCTCCATCTTTTTATTTCATTGTAAGTTTTGGGTTTATGTTGATTTAAAAAAAAAAGGGGGGGGGGGAGGGGGGCAAGTGACACATTTTATCTGATCCCTGCTCCCAAATCACAAATTTTTATAACCAAAAATCCAAATTATTCTTCGTGCTGGAAAACTCTGTTTCTGCCCCAGATCTACCAGTGTTGGAGTTCAGTTGTATTTACGGAGTCAGAATCAAAGCAGAAACAAAGTTTTCCTCCTGACGTCAAGATAACAGTTGCTCTACGACTGAATCCAACTCTCAGACTGATATTCACGGACTAATTTCCAAGCCCCAGCAGAACCAGGGAAACCCCCACACTCACAGCTGGCCAAGAAGCAAGGCGATGACTTGTAGCGAATGCTGCCAAAGCCATTTAAGCCTGGGGCAATGCTGTTGTGAACGGAGGACTGCACACAAGCCAGGAATGCAGAATTTTATCGCAAATCCTTTGCCAATTTCAATTTAGAACAATCTTCAGCCCAAACACATGACCATCGTTTTTTCTTCACCCTTCTGGCAGCATTGGGTCTTTCCGGAGCCCTTTCCATCACCATGCTCTCCCTACCACTGCCTGACTTGCCGTTGCTGTCCTGTACAAGAAGTCATTCCAGAGAGAAACCCAGTAGATGCCTGCAATGAGTCGAACACAAGTTCACCATCCCTTATAAAAAAGGAGGTTTCTGTCATTCTCTAGCATTAAAGATTAAATAAAGTATTGTAAAAATCAACTACATGCATCCAAAATGCATTCAACAAGTGAGAGATTACTATACAGGATTACTTCTAGAAACTAATCTAGATTAATAATTTACTACAAATTAATGATTTTTTTGTCATGAGAAGGTCGGGGGGTCACTTTTGATCATTTTCCCCCAAACTTGCCTTTGCTCTCTTATTTCCTATGTCTGTTTCTGTTTTCTAGCACTGCAGCGTGCACAGAAACTTTTCCATTCTAATTCAGACTTGACAACAGAAGAAACATTCAAAAACCAGGGACAAATGACATGCCTGTTTAAGGTGCCAGGCGACAATATGTGGGGTACGTGAGAAGTCTAACATTCATTTAGAAAAGACACGCTGTATACATTTGGACCAATTACTACCATCAGTCCACACCAACACAAGAAAATGACCCAATTTCTTTTCTTTTCTTTTTTTTTTTTTTAAGTAAAATACATCGAACTCAAAGCCTGATGACTTCTCTACAGGCTCCTTTCTGGATTCAGTTATCAACAGTTTGCCATAAACCTTATTTTCTGAAGTAACATACTAATATTGTTCCCATGGTTAAGAACAGCAAAATTATTTGGGAAAGAAAGTAAGTTTGTACAGTATCAATGTTGGGCTACTAGGCAGACAGGATTTTGCAAAGCTGACTTCAGGTTTTTTGGGTTTTATTTTTTTTTTATTACGAAAATTCACTTGTTTCAGGAATGGTCTCACTATAAAAACCAGAAAGATTGTTCTTTTCCCTTTCTCCTGCAAGAATGTGCCACTATACCACGTCACTTACTAGTTGTGATCAATATAGTCTCATTTTCTGTCTCAGAATGACTGACTGGCATAAGGTACTTAGAAGAAATTAGCAGCAGGAAATTACAACAGAATCCTCTTACATAGGATGCTTTCATGTACCGAAAATTAGCTGTACCCTGTCTCTCATGCCCCGAAGAATAAAATTTCATAAAGACAGTTTTCATTATATAAGTATGTAGTTACAGAAACTTCCTTTTTTAATACACAAATTTAATTCATTTTTAAATCCTACACAATATCTGAAGTTCAAATTATATGTTTTTGCTGATTAGTTTCACGTTTTGTGCATATTGACTCAGGCACATAATTTGCATGTTGTGTCAAGCAATACTTTGAACAACCGTAAATTTACATTTCCATTCCCTTCAACTTTGTTCCCAAGTCACAAAATTGCACAAATGACATTATAATGTATTTTCTAATTAGTTAACTGAAGAACATAAAATTTTCACATTAAAAAAGCATCAAAATCTTTTCAATGGGAACATTACCAAATTGCCCTCAGCCTATTATTCTATTTTTGTGTGCATTTGAAAAGGTCTCCAAAATTAAAATAAGCTGCACTCTCAAAGTAACTTGGCAATTTCTTGTTGAGTTTGCATCAGGTTAAATTTGGGAATATAAAATTAATACAAACTTTTTTGCTGAATCCCTACAATATTATGTTTTAGATATACAAACTTAACATCATATCATACTGTATTAATAATCGCTCCACCCAAAACTTCTGAGACGTGATATTATCAGTTACTGATAATACAGACAGTATGGCAAATATCTAAGATGTTTGGACAGCAATTTTTAGCCTAAGACACACTTGCCTAGTCAAACACACAGTTAAATTAAGAATTAAAAAAAATGCTTTCCACCAATGGAGACGATGGATCATAGGACCTTTTCACAGTCTTAAGCACAAGACGAACTGAAGACTATATACACTGTAATAACCAGCATGCTGATTCTGTCACTAAAATAGTGAATTTTAATTTCTCTAGAACAGGCTTGAAATGGTCTGGTTTTCTGAGCATAACAAGTAATTATTAGGCATAATTTTACATAGAATCATTATAGAGTTTAAGCATACATAACTACTCTTTTTATTACTATTGGCTGTATGATTATAGTAAATTAAATGTAAAACACATTTTACTAACAGCAAAATGGTTTTTCACCTCTACATAAATATACTAAGTATAAGCCTTATTTTCCATTATTAATTAAAATAACTGTATACTGAATTTGTGTGATCACCGATTTGGTTTATATATTCATTTTAAGCCTTTTTAAATGTACTTACTGGTTGTTCGGGTAAGTCTTGTGGCTCTTCCATGGGTATTACTGTTTTAATGCTTAAATGAGTCAAATCGTGTGTTCCTCGGCAGTCTTCAAAGCCTGTCAAAAAAAGGTGTTCATAGCTTTATGTACTTTTTGGCGGGCTTATCATTTAGGCTATCAGAGAATATTAATTGTTATATATTCCACCCACAAGCTTTCTAAACTCATGTTGCCATCTCCCAAGTAAAAGACGAAATTCATATATGGAAAGATTTCATAAACAAGGGATTTAGCTTTAAGCTTCAAGATACAAACAGACTTTTTATGCACGTGGCACATTTCTACATCATTTACTTGTACCATACTGACTACAGAAGCTAATGTATCAATCAGACATGTGCACCATGATTTTAAAGACACTTTAAATGATCAAGTCTGGTCTACTAGGTCAGTAAACAGCGTGATTCAATCTAACCTGTTTTAATTTAGAACATTTATATAACGAACAAAAAAAAAAATCGGGACAAGAGGGTACACCTAAATGTATCTACACACAGTACTGTTTATTGCCAAATTCACAAAGCAAATTTATTATTTCAATGGCACACTTCAAAAAGAGAAGTTTGATGAAAATTTATAAAATAATTTCTCTTTTGGAAGCTAAGTAACCCAGTAGCATTTAGTACAGAGACCTTGGATACTATACGAAAGAGCTGCTATCCCCCAGGGTTTTAAAACCATGAAAAGCAAATTTTGGAGATTACCTTCACAACCTGATTAATTTTTGCAATTTGCTGGGCAAAAGATAAGGCACATGTCCTCCACAGCTTCCCCCTCTGCCCGACCAATGTTCAGGAACAGCCTGACCTACGCCTTCGATCGCTCTTCTTTCACCTGCTCATCTCAGAGCCAGTCGATCAAAACCAAACCCCAACCTCTGCAGCCAAGCCCCATCCCAACTGCACCAAAAGCAAGTAGGGGCTTCCTCTCCCACCCCAGCAGAGCTGCCTCTCCATACACACACGTGTGCAGCGTTGCACCCAGAGCAGAACCCAAGTGGATCACAGAAATTTGAAGAAATGCTGAAAAACACTTAGTGGTTTGGAAAAAATTCAATACAGCAACTGCCTGTGCTGAGGTACAACCTACTCCTGCCTCCACAGCTGTGAAAGTTTTGCTGTAAATCTCAGTGGAAACGTGAAAGGCCATTTACCCAGCTGTGCTTTCTCTACACCTTCCTGTCTTCCCACCCTGTGTGGAGTGTTCAGGCACCTCCACATCATGAAATTGTCCCCATGCAAAGTAACTAAACAAGTTAACAGAAATAACTTTCCAGTGTCCTGAATACAACTGCTATTTCCCCCTGCTGGCCCCTGCCAGACCTACTTAAACTCCCGCCACGTGCAGCCAGCCTGCGGTGCAGCACCACGTGCCGAGCATGGGGATGCTTGGCAGCCTGGAATAATTTCATATTAACCATGAAAACACAAGAGGATTTCTTCTCCCTCATTTGAGGGCAGGTAAAGGTCTTACATACCAGGGTGTATCATATTTGCCAGGGTAAAATTTCACTGAAGGTCTGAGTATTTTCCAAGGCTGCCTCCCCTAATCAAAGCTACTTACCTTAACTGCAAATCAACTGAATTTACAATAAGGCTCTTCAGTAACTCAGGGTCTTTTGAAATTACCCTATTCACACAACACACAAGAAAGTATACAATGCAAAGTACGACTGTCACTATTCCAGTTTTTCCTCCATCAGTTTTAATCAGTTTTCTTTTAAATATAAAAACTTATTTCCTTTTTAATTTTTGTAGGAGTAAACAGAGAAAAATCAAGACTTAGGTGAAACTGTGGCATTCAAAGATTAAGAATAGGAGTGTAGAATACAATAGCAAACAGCAAGAATATTTGGTCCCATCCTGTCCCTTGTTCTTCATTTTTGTTATTTGACACTGTTTCATTGTGTAATTTCTTAGAAAATTCCCAAACTAAGCTCTTCAGTATGGAAAAAGATTTCAAATGACACTTTGATCCATACAGCAGTAACTTCCCATTTCGTGCTTTATTCAAAAGCTGTGAGCAGTTCTTTAATTTTTTGTTTTTGAGAAGGATCTAAATAATCAGAAAGACAAAAAGATTCCCCGAGTCATGTCAGAATGCGTTATTATGCTTGTGAATAAAATTGTCCTCCCAAATGAGTAGAGCACTTTGTAGCACCTGGAAGCAAATGATCGCAGCAAAGCAGATGAGCAGTAACCACTTGCCGATGGCAACCGAAAACTTGACCTCTGGTGGCTTCTCACTTTCTGCTAGAGAACACTCCATACCTCCAGAAACAGCAGCGTGGGGAGAAGACATCTCGCAAAGACCTAATGCTTGTAGCTGTTGTTACACAGAAGTGGGCAGAACAACTTGAAGAAGCAGCACACATTTGGAAGTGAAAGGGATGTACTTAACCGGTACACCTGACTAGCTCGGAGTGACGGGGTCTCCCTCCAGCAAAGCCCTCCTCCACCACCACCAGATTAAGCTGCTGCTGAAGGAAGAGCTCCTGCCCCTCCTTACCTCCAGCAACCCACTCTTGCTCACCTGACACCCCTTTCCTTTGTAGCCACCAAAGCGGTTACGTGGCTGACCAGCAGTCTGGATTTGGGATCTGACCTTCTTCTAAGGAAAAAGAAAGGAAGGGGGAAAAAAGAGGCACCCAAGCACAAGCAGAAGCTAAGCTGCTGTAAGTGGGACCAGCTCCGGTCTCACGCAGTCCGGTGCCCGGGGAGCCAGCAGGAGCAGGGCAGCAGGACGCCCCTTTTCAGCAATAGCCGTAGTAGCTGAAACCATGATTTTACCATCTTATTTATGTTTCACTTTGGCAAAACAGAGGACATAAGTCATAGCGATACACTTACGGCTCCAGAGCCTTTCAACCTGTATCACTGTCCGCCCAATCACCCCATTCTCCAGGAGAGCCGCCACACGGCTTCTCGTGGCCAGGCACGGAAAGCACTCGGACCCCGAGCAAGGCCAGAGCCTCACCCTGCCATCCCCTCTGGAGCGCGGAGCCGGGGAAGGGAGCTGCCTGCCTCTCTCTGCCTGCAGGGAGAGGCTGAGTGAAGCTGCTGACGGCTTCAGCGCCAGGATCCGGGGAGCAGCTGCTCCGGCCTTGGGCATTTCCCTAACAGCACCCTCTGAGATGGCTCATCCCCCCGCTGCCCCTCCGGCGGCTCGGGCCCCGGGGCAGGCATACCCCAGGGCAGCGCACCCGGCCCCGAGCACCTCCTCGCCTGGCAGGAGAGGTACGCACCGGCACCACCGCCCAGGGCTTGGGTTTCCAAAAATCAAACCCCGCGCCTTGCACCTGCTCAGTGTGAGCCAACTCGGTGTATCAACTTACTTAGCAAGCAGCTCCCCATGAACAAAGGTGATTTTTAAAAACTGAAGATAAACAACACTGATTTTTTTTTTTTTTGGGTGGCACCTCAAATCTCAAAATGAGATTTTTAACTTGTATAAAATTCAAGGCGACTGTGCTTCAGATAAGCTTATCACACAGTTTCTATTACAGAACATTTTAAAACCATAAGTTACCACAACAGATGAGATATCAAAGCAGATCTTCGATAACTTCAGTTCCATAGAGAGCCCAAATTGCTGCAGCTGCACCCAGGATAGAGGCTGCCAGTGCAACCGCTGTCGGTCCTGCTCCCCATCCCACGCAAAGCCACAATCTCCCAACAGGCACTGATGCTCGCTAACCTCAGACGAGGAGAAATTGGTGATTAACAGCCTTGGGGGCAGCTGGGGTTTGGTAACATTTTCCATCTATATGTCTATTTTTTTTTAATTTTTTTTTTTTTTTGTGAGAGGGAGGTCTGAAAAGTAGATTCTGGTGGTGAGAATATTTCTGTGGGCCACTGGGCTTGTGAATGAGAAAACCAGTACAAAATGTATCTGAGAGAGTTGCAGCAATGAAAGACACATTCAGAAAAAATGAGTCAACTGTTACACTTCTGAAAACCAGCAAAATAGCACTTTTTTCTCATTATGGGGTGATTTTCATTATTTACCTGATGAAAACTATTTTGTAATATCTGAATGAAACAACATTTTTTATTTAATCTAGATTGTTTTGAATACCCATCCTGGTTTAATTCCAACTTGCGCAGAACACCAACGATGTAAAATATCAAGGATAGGTGTTTTGCATTTTGCTTTATTTCGCTTGCTCAATTTGAGGAGACGCATTATGTAAACTCCAAAACAGAACGTGTCAAAGCATAGGAATGGACTGCAGAATCGCAGATCAGTTGCCTGCCTTCTGTTCTGCACAAGACGGCTATGCCAATATAATTCCCTATTAAAAGCCCCGGCAAGCTATGTACAGTTTCTTGCACTAAATCCTGTTTTAAAAATCCTAAAACACAAAGTCTAGCTTGGTCAGATCCTCTCAAACTAGATACTATGGATATAATTTCTGAAAGCTACCTGCTATTAGCATCAGGCTAGACTCCTGTTTACTTTCTGTTCTTTTCAAGCCCATCTGCCTTGCCTTGGAATATAAAATTTCGGCTGAGGAAGAGTTCTTCTCTCAAGCTGCAAATAATTAAAGTCAAGGATACTGTGATAAAAGCAACAAGCAGTAATTATACTGCTTAGAAAAAAAAGCTGTTTGAATATGGTTTTATATTACTTTAAAATAGCCACTACTTCCCTAAGAACAAAACTTTAGTGTAATGAAATTACATTTATTAAATAGAAAGTTAAAATAAAATGTTTTGTATGCACAATAATGTAATCTATACAGTCATTTCCACACCTTACTTACTCCAGGGCCAGCACCTTATAGCAATGAATATAGGAATTAAGCAGCAGCAGAGTCGTCTAAGCTTCCCATATTTTCCAGTCGAGCATTTCATGGTAATCTCTCCCAGGCTGCTGCACAACACGCACACGGGATCGGAGAGTGCAGCCAAAGTGATCTAAGCCATCTCCAACCAGAGCAGGGTTTTTCCTTGCAATATGCTTTTACTCCACGCCAGTCACCACGTGACAAACCGCTTTTTTTGGAGGAGAGCAGAACTTGGCACAGTGGGATGTGGTGGGTGTCCCCCCCCTTTTTTTTAATTTAATTAAAAACATCCCAAGAAATAAATACAAAGAGTAAAGAGAGAAGACATACACACTGACATTACTATGCACTGCACAGCTACCAAGTGCTTTTTATTCTGAAGGTTTATGAATTAAGTTTTAATCTTCAGGCAAAACACACTATCGGACATCTCCCACACCGGCAGAGACCCATGCCCCTCCACATCAAAGTGTGCATATGGATACAGGCGTATGGGTATCACAGAATGGTTTGGGTTGGAATGGACCTTAAAGAATACCCAGTTCCACGCCCCTGCCACGGACAGGGACAGCTCCCACCAGCCCAAGTTGCTCCAAGCCCCGTCCAGCCTGGCCTTGAACACCTCCAGGGATGGGGCAGGCACAGCTTCTCGGGGCAACCTCAGCCAGTGCCTCACCACCCTCACAGGAAAGAATTTCTCCCTAATATCTTATCTAAATCTCCTCTCTTCCAATGTAAAACTGTTCCCCCTCGTCCCATTGCCCCACCCCCTGATCAAGAGTCCCTCCCCAGCTTTCCTGGAGCCCTTTTA
>RSEF01000023.1:128275-151788 GCA_003993805.1 Himantopus leucocephalus
TAGACAACATCCACAGCTTTTCCCTCATCCACTAAGCAGGTCATCTCTAATCACATTTGAAATAATTGATATGACTACAGTATCTACAACTAGTAACAGTTAATACTACTGTGTCACGAATCACCCAAAACAAGAACACCTTCCATTTGGAATTCAACAACCTCAAAGCCTACAATTGGCATTACAGTACTATCAACAGGTGTCAAACAAACGCAGACTTAGACAGTAAAAGATTCATTTCTTGCTACAGGACACTGGCAAAATCCTTTTCCCTCTCTGCTCTTGGCAGGTCAGTCAAGTTTCAAATAAGAATTAACATCTCACAAATGTTCACATCATCTCCTCGTCAAGGTACAATTTTCACAAAGAAATGCCTGATGACTATTTTTCCAAATCTACTCTAGAAGTCCTATTTCTCCCAATTCTCTTTTTCTTTCATGTTAGTTCAGGTCCTCTTCAGTATGAATCGTAATTAACATGTGCTACCAGTGACCAACTCACATGCAACCTAAGAACCCTCTGAGCTGAACCCAAGTATGTGGCCCGTTATTTTTAAAAAAAGAGAAAAGGGCTGTTATTTTATTTACTGTGAGTGCTTCTAGCTTACCTATGCTCCAGACTAGGACAATCAGTAAAAAAGGTACATTCAAATGCACAAAAATAGTACAAAGTTTCTACACAATCCTCAAAAGATATTGCAGCCAGGACAACAGAACTTTCACAGTAAAAAACAGATTCATATTTCCTTTCTCTTCCCTGTTGTCATTCCATCTATTCCCATTTCTTTTTTTCTCTTTCATGCCATGATTTATTTGAATTCTCTAGCTGCCAGTCTAGTCATTACATAACTTTATATTTAGCCCATGCAAAATATTTTCAGTTCAAGAGTACTCAAATATATCAACTTCTGAAAACAATGACTCGTTCCAATCAACTTTCTTCTCCAGAAAACAAAAATATACTTCTAGATAACAAAATTGTGGTGACATAAGCTTTCAGTCTTTGGACCTGTCCTACTTGAAACTTTTTCTTTACTATAAAGATAGCTTTTGCTCCCTGCAGTCTTCCAAGTCTTTTTCTAAACGTAGAAAAGCAGTGCATTCAGTAACCCAATGTGGATTACTACTCACTCTTGCAATTAGTGAGCCTCTGGCTTCATTCACAAGCAGCGACACCAGAAGGTCACCAAATGCACATTCAACTTCTACTACATACACAGACAAAATCATTTGAAGGCCCCGAAGCAGTAGGACGACACATACCAAATATACGGACAAAGGAAACCCAGGGGGAAAGGCCTGACCTTTTAGTAACATAAGAAGCCTTGTCTGAGACTGTTCTTGATCCACAGGGGTCTCAGTCAGGCTATTTTACCAGATTCAGCCAAATGGCAGCTACACATACTACAAAGAGCAACAAAACAGTCAACAGGAGTTGATGAAGAGCCATCCAGGCCGTAAATGGTTTTTGGGGGGCGGGGGGTTGTTTGTTTTGTTTGGGTTTTTTTTTTTTTTAAACTTACTGCATTTCCAAAGTTACAGCTTTTAAAGGAAAAAAAAAAAAGGAGAGGAGGTGAGATAAAGAAAAGCATGAGACTTATGAGACTTCACAGTTCACACAATTGTGGTCACAAGAAGAGACTCAAACTTTGTGTCTGCACCCTTCTACACTGTGTGTGTTCTTCTCTGGTCAATACTTAAAAAAAACAAATCAAACAAACAAACAAAAAAAAGAGAATGAATTACACTGCTTCAGGCATCATGTAAACCAGGTCCTCTAACCTTCTGGTATGTGCAAGTGTGGCTTGTTTCCAGGAGGAAAGAAACAAGATCATGAAGACATCTTCATTGCTATAAATGCATTTTCTTTATTCTTGTCATAGAATTGTTAAGGTTGGAAGGGACCTTTAAGATCATCAAGCCCAACCATTAACCTAACCTGACAAAACCACTTCTAAACCATGTCCGCAAGCACAACGTCTACCCTTTTTTTAAACACCTCCAGGGATGGCGAATCCACCACCTCCCTGGGCAGCCTGTTCCAATGTTGGATAACCCTTTCAGTGTTCAGTCATTGAGAGTTAATCCCTAACCAGACAACAAATAAATCTCAGCAAAAATAGTGCTATGTGTTCTGAAGTTTCTGATGTTTGCAGAAAATCTAGAACACAAAGTGAACGTGGACGCATGAATGACTGGGTCCTTTTTTTTTACTAAGATATTTGTAATTGGTTGAGTTGTGGCAAGCAATAATATTGTGCATTTCAATTTTAGCTGGCACCAGTTGCAAAGTGAATCACATTATGCAAATTACTGCATTTGTAATCAAAGACTGTTTAACCCTACACTCTGATAAGTTACAATCAGTTTTATTTGACAGCCGGGACAAGCAAGGAACACAGGCACAAAGTTTTGCAGCTCTCGGAGCCCTGGCAGTGACTAACACCATTGAAGTTATGAATGCAGAACCAGCAGGATGACACACGCCTTCAGGCTAAAGGAGAGCCTAAGGAATTAGCATCTTCTTGCTTACCACATGTAACAGGTAACCTTTGAGAAAGGTTAGTCCACAGTATTTTCTGCTGCCTTCTAGCTCAAAAAATCTGTCAACATCAAGAAATTCCCCAAAGGGCTGTCTTCTTTGACATAGGCCTATTCCAGCCAATGGAATCTGACAAAAACTCTCTTGAACTAATTCACTTTTTACTTCCCTCATTGGAAAATCAAGGTGCATGACTTACACTGGATTCTAGTAGTAGTTCAGTGAGAACTAACGCTTCCTGTAAAGACCAATTATATATGTTTATTGTAACAGCATCCACAAAAAAAGGTCTTTTCAGAGACTAGAGAAGCTTATTCAAGAACTTGGTGAAGTTTTTTCTTCAGCTTAAAGTTAAATTCTTTAGGTCCTGGAAGGTTACTACACAGATTAATAATTCAGAGAATTGTCAAACTACTTTTGCAATCTTATTTTAAAATGCTGACAGCAGTGGTGTCATTGACTCATGGGGACTTTTTGGCTTCCTTCAGGTCAGGCAAAAGTAAGAATTTTGTAACTTCGTTTTTTTTTTTTACACCAGAAGAATTAATTTCTCCTCATACCCAGAATGGTCAACGTAGCAGCAGGCTTGGCATGAGAACTAACTGCTGGATAGAGCAAAAATTGATACAGTAGGGAAAGAAGAGTTAAACCTTGTGAGACTTCATAGTTCTCCAGAATACCAGCCAAGCTAATGAAGAAAAAAAAAAAAAGTAGTGAGTGTTCTCTTTGAGTCCCTTTATCTTCTAGAAAAGCCAGCTCCCCTTCCTATACCCCAAAAGCTCTGCATGGAGAGGAAATGGGGATTTAATGTACATAGAATACTCAAGGCAATGGCTTCTGAAGTTTCAAGAGCTCTTATAAAGGTACTGAACAAAACATCAGACTTACTGCAAATGGGATCAGACTTCTGTGTTAAACTTCAAAGCCTTGAACCAATAGGGATGGGTTTTGTGACAGTATTTTCCCCAATATGTATATGAGAATAACTATGCCTTTACCAAAAAAGCAGCATGGGGAAATTTTGATGGGAAACCAGTGATCGAGCCTACTTCAGAGTATTTCCACATGGTTTTAAAAACAGCTGCCACTTTCTTTTCTGCTCTGAAGAATAATTAATCACCTACTTTTTCAAGTGATCCTGGTCTTGAATATGCATTTTTATAACCCAGTCATCTTAAATCAATCATATTTAAGGAAGAATTTCTTAAAGTCTCTGAAATAGAATAGGGCAAAAAAATTGTAACAGAAAAGACATTAGTATGAGACTGATTTGTAAAATCTTCAAAATGGAATTACATATGATAGTACGGTATTTGTAGAAATATGAACCATTACCCAAGGTTTAAAGCTGCCATATACTTTATGTTATGTACCAGCTGGTGACTCTCAGAGAAACAGGACTGTCAGTATTCAAACACAAACAATGCAAACTTCAAGGCTGAGAAGGAAGCTCTTGGCGTGTGAGAACAGCTCTGTAGACAGGTTTCAACTCAGGAGAGACTCATCTTCTGCAGAACTGAAAAACTGTTCAATCACCTCTGAAATTAGACTAGCCGCACCTTTAACCCCAAGAGTTTATCTAAGAAATGGAAGAAGTTCCCAATCAGCTTCACCATGATAGTAAATTATTTTTCTAATTATAGAGCTTTTTTCTAGTTATATTGCCCAGTTATGGCACGGATCAGTGACAACCCGGAAAAGACAAGACAGCAGTGACTGGTGGGGTGTGGATCAAAATTACACCATACACTGAAGAGCCTGCCATGACATGCCGTGTCTTCTGCCCACAGCACTCTCCTAGATGTCAGGTTTGGGTAACGCATTAGGAGGAGATCTGACCCCTTGCAGCATCACCTTCACTGAAGCTCTAGAGGTGGCTGCAAGAAGGAAGAAAGGATTTGAAGTTATACTCTCAGGTACTGGAGTGCCTCCAGTCATAGCATCCGCATGAACTATCCTTGAATCACTGCTAGAGAGGGGCCGCTGCAAAAGAGATGCTTGTTTTGCTGCCCTTTAACCAATCAAAGGAAAAACTTCCAGACAAATTAGGATGAAAGAAAGAGAATAAATTAAGGATAAGATAAAGCAAGAAAAAGCTGAAAAAGACCTTCCTCAACTTACAACAAATGTGTGCAACTAGTCATGGTTTAGGTGACAAAAACACTCAGGAGCTGCTGCAAGAGACAATGCTGTCTGTAGGCGGGTTGTCTGTAGACACTGCTGGGTGTGAGATCATACATAAAATACCAGTTGTTATATCCCGACATGATTCCATTTAAGGCCTCAAAGGTTTCCTGTACATTTCCATCCTGACAGCTCCTTTTTCGATCACAGGGTTTTGCAGACCCAGTACAATTTTTAACAAACACCCATTTTCTAGGAGCACCTCTCAGCAAAAAAAGAGCACTTACTAGCAGGGAGGGGAAAAATAAAATCCTACTTCTGATAACTAAGAATACAGGCACTGAGTTACTCATGTCCACAATGGCATACTACCTGCTTTAAGCCCTGAATCTTTACGCAAAACACGACTTGCACACAGGAACGCATGACCTGTTAGGCTTTTCATTCAATTAAAATATTTCAGTATATTTTAGCCAGTTTTATGTTTAGTCATATATAAGCACCCTTCGGCACACAAAGGCTAGGAAATCGTACATTAATCTGCTGTAGAGATACTCCAACCCATGAACATAAAACACGGTAATAAAGTGTACTCTGACATACTCAATTCAAAACTCATTCAACATATTGATATTTACAGGGCAAGCTTGAGAGAAGCTATAAATCCTCCCAAAGTCACCAATTACTCAAGAATTATTACAGCTATGGCATACATCTGTGACAAGGAAGTGACAGTTTTTCAATCAAATTTGTCACACAACCCAACAATCCACAGTTCCCAAGGTGCCACAACTGCTGCTCAGGTTGCATGAAGAGCTGAGAGGGAGGCGAAAGGTGCGGGAAGACATTGTGCAGTAATTCTAATGGCTTGTAAACTGCGAGACCTTAACTTCAGCTACCCTTTAGACACAGAACACTGACAATGTACCTGCATATCACTGTTTGCGTGGCAAAAACTGGACTGCAGAACCACGCAAGCAAGAAGTATCATACCATGAGGTGATATGAAAAAACCCAAAACATGAAAGGTACAGTCTGATAAATCAGTGGTTTTGCAGTCTGAGGAAGCCACTATCTTCATGCATTTTTAAAAGTAGCCTATTATGAAAACAGTGACTTGAGGCACATGAATTGCCATGATTCTCAACAAAACTCTTCTTATTCAGTATTGTGAAGTTAAGATAATCTGCAATAGACAAAACTGAAGGAAAACAAACAACCAAAGTAGATCATGACAATCACAAAAATCTTAATCAGTACGGTTGACTTTTAATTATCAGTTGGAAGTTACTACCCTACAGATTAAGCGCATCACAGAAGCAGAAGTAGAGCTACCTGCGTGCTGAAAGCAAAATCCACCAAGACTTTTTTGTATGATGCTCCATCTGAATTACTACAGCTATGTTGCATCAAGGACTAGCTCTAGTCTGGAAACAATTTAGTCACACCATGCAGTGCAGAAACCAAACTAATAAGGCATGCTGTGCTTGAGCTGGCTCCACATAAAGCTCTGCGCAGCATTCCCAGAACCAAGAGCGTCCAGCAGAGCCAATGTGGGTCCAACACAGCTTGTGAAGCCCAATTGATCATGGCCCTGCCAAACCGAAACACATCCTCTTGGACCTGTCCACACAAGCTCCAGCATGAGCAACTAAACCCATCCAGCCGCTAAGAAGTGCAGGTATGTTGAACTGTATCCTCACAAAGCCAACATAGCTTGAGCAGGGCTGCCCTGAGTGGAGGCTACCTACTGCTGCAGGCCGTGAACAGCCCACCAAGACCTGGGCACATCCCCAGCTACTCAGAGCGTTCTTTTTCCCGGTTACCCCCTTGCAAGCCACTCCTCATTACCTCAGCTAAGCTAAGGGAGTCAGTTAGTGTCTTTCTGCACCTTTTGGCTGTTTCCCAGCTCTTCCAAGCACCGCCAGTACTGAGGCCCCAGGACTGCTGGGAACACCCCGCCGGGCCGGGCCGGGCCGGGCCGGGCCCCGCCGCGCTTCAGGGGCAGCGGTCCGGGGGTCCAGCCCAGCCCCACCAGTCCTTTCCTGGCCGCCGCCTGCAGCCCCTCCTCGGGCCTATCTTCAGGGAGGGGGCGGGAGCACACTCTTGACACACGCGTCGTCCCCGCCGCCGCCGCCTCCGCCTGCGCCCCCGCGGCCGACGGGCCCGCTGGGCCCCGGCCCGGCCCGGCCCGAGGCGGGTGAGCGGCGCCGGCGGCTCCGCGGGAGGGGGGGAGAAGAAGCGCGCTCAGGACGGGAGAGACCGCGCAGCGCGGCCGGGCCTCCCTCAGCGGGCTCTTACCGAGAGGCGGCTCCGGAGCCGGGCCCGGGAGCGCGTCCCGCAGCGGACATGGCAGCGGCGGCCCCGCGCCTCCTGGCCCCCGCCCGCCGCAGCACCGCCCGGAAGCAGCGCGCTCGGAGGCGGAAGTGACGTTGCTGGCCCCAAGGCGGCGACGGCGGCGCCTCAGCCCGGGGCGGGATGGCGACGGCGGGACCGGGCCTGCGACCGCCCCGGGGCCGGGCCGAGCGCGACCGCATGGAGACGGGTACCCGGTCCCGCCGTGCGAGAGCGGGTGAACGGGGCTGCGGCGGCCCCGGCTCGGCCCGGAGTCACCGCCGGTGCCGTGCTGTCGGGCTTGGGCTTGTCGTCTCCCTGGTTCGCTGCCTGCCTGCTGTAGGCGTTGCAGTGCTGGTTATTTAAAGTAGTTCGTCGCTTCTCGGCCGGAGCGTCAAGGCCGCCTCTGTAGAAAATTCCGCGTGTGCGCAGGTCAGAGAGGTCGGGGTTTGGCTGGTTGGGTTTTGGAGAGCTCTAGCAGGTTTTTCAGAAGTTGTTTCCTCTTTGAATTTAGTTGTTTCCCCTTCCCTTTTAGTGGGTCAAAACTTGCTGAGCCTTTAATTTCACCTCTCCCTGGAGTTCACGTGGTGATTTAAAAAAAAAAAAAATACCAAAATCAAGCTGTGTCAGCGTAGTACCGAGGGTTTTCCCTTGAGTATAAATACAGAAGGATGAGAAGATGGGAGAAGTTAAGGGGCAAAACACGTGGGGAACATGCTTTATTTAAAAGAATTTTTGAGGATCCATTTTATTGCAAACTAAAGCAGAGTAATGCAACATTGCGGTAAAACCGAGACAGTAAGTCCAGGAACAGAAGCAGAAGCTGAGACTGGTTTTTAGAAACACATTGTTACTGACAATTACTGCAGCATATCGCCCTGAAGTGTCCTCAGGGCTTTTTCCTCCGCTTAGCCTTTTCCTTAAATGCAAGTTTACATGAGTTCTGTAGCCCACACTGGCCTTACAGCTGTTTTCTGTAAAGCATGTTATTTACCCACAGTAAGTAGCCTAAACTGTAAACTCAAATCAATAGAAGATCAGACATTACCAGATTTCCACGTAAAACCCCTTTCCATTTCCTCTAAGAGTTGCCAGACTCCATCTGTTCAGTGCTTTAGGGGCTGTGGAGAAAAAGAGGGTGGCAAGGGAAAAAGAGGAAAGCTCCACCCCAGCAGCCAGCTGTGAGAGCTCCTCTGCCAGAACGTGCCATTCGGGGAGGGCAGAAACACAGGCAGATACCTCCAGCAAGTGGGATTTAGGCTTTTAAATTACAGAAATTGCCCCCCTTGCAGTGTGCTGGGCTCGGATGACTGCGGATTCAGGGCAAAGCTTTGATTGAGGCAAAGGGACATAGTCAGGGAATTATCCCTCTGCTAAGAGGTGCCAGCAGGTGTTCTTTATGGGTGGCCCTGGAGCAGAGTCCAGGACCGGGAAGGAAATGCATTCACGTTGTGATCAGACTCTTTCCTCTGCCTGGCGCTGGGCTTGCAGTGCATGGCTAGCCATGGCAGGTGGCATTACAAAAAGAAACATCTTAGTTCTTTTGCTCCTTAGCACAAGTAAGCATAAAAGCTGCCTGAGGATCTTCAGGAGATATATCTGAAGGACCCGTATCTCCCTTGAATATAGGCAAAGTCTGATACAAACATTGATCCTATCTTTGGAAAGACTTGAGCTTATCTTTCATGTTCTCTGGTGGGTGTAGGAAGGCTGCTGTCCATGCATATGAATAATCAGTGTCACAGGTCAGATACGCTTTTCTTGTCGTCAAACAGACTCTTCTGTGTAGTTTAGGGAACCAAAAACTGTTGTGAAAACCCTTCCTTTCCCTGCCCAATTTCCTGTGCTGGATTGAGCAATTTGGGTCAGAAAAGGAACCTCAAGCATCTCATGATCCGTAACAGATCTCAGCACCTTGGAAAACCACTTTGCCCTGGGCCCCAACTGACAGCAGCCAGCCCTGCATGAGGAGTCTCCAGTCTTGTTGGAGTGTGTGAATTAGATATCTGTCAAGTGTACTGCAGCACTGATTTACTCAGAAAGTGGCCGTGACCTGACCTAATACTTCATTTGTGGTAGGATATCAAGAACTAGTCAGCTTCACTTCTTCATAACAGAAATAGAAAGGGTGGGGGAAGGAATAATATGCAGTTGCTTGCTACAAGCCTAATTTAAATAAATAAGAACAAAGATACTGAAGCATTTAAAGCTTTTTTTCTTATCGTAATGCCCATGCTGACAATAATCTTCTGTTATCTGGAGCCTCCAAAGTGAGATTGTATTTCCACAGACACATGCAGTCAGCCAAAAATTACTAAATTGAGTGCAAGATTTGCCAGTTCTGCTATCATACAAGAAGCCAGGTCACACAATAGTCCCCTTTTGACATAGTGCTGACCTGGGGCTGAGGCACTGCCAATTTCTCTTCCTTTTCTTGTCTACTAGTCCAGTTACTTGACTGATTCAAGAGCTGGGGGCAAAGGCAAAAGTTCGTAATAGGTACTCCCAGACATCTGCCAAGCATGGACCCCCGCAGACCATACAAGTAGGTAAGACTGGATCAGAGGTGCACATCTCTTCTTTGATGGCATTTGAGGAACTCCTTGGACTACATCCCTTCCAGCCACTCAAGAGCTTCTTCAGCTCAGACTGTGTTCACAGAACCATGAAAGCTTCTTAGAAAAGTCACTTGATGATGCTAGCAACTCAGTCTGTTCTTCCGGGTCTTATAGAAGTCTCTTATAGCTCTGATACGGGATTCTTTGTGGGAGCTGGGCAGGCAAAGGACCAGGGATGGTGCTGTCTGGGCTGACACAATGCATAACTTCAGTGCACTTAGCTTCTAGCTGCTCACTGCAGACACTCAATGACACATTTCTTTCATGTAAAAGCAGATCGTCTGAGCTGTTCTCAGTGCCTATCAGCCCAGACAGAAGGTGCTTTTCTGCCAGATTATTACAGTTTCCCGTTTTGCCAGTTGCATGTGATAGAAGAAATGAATGTTCATTCTTCTGCCCAATGGGAAAAAGGAAATGTAATATCCTGGTCCTCTGTTGTGTCCCTCAGTGCCTCTTCTTGAAAAAAGATGAGTGACTAATTCACGTATCTTGGTCTGCAATCAGAACAGGGCTGCCCTAGATCCTGATGGCATCCTCTTGGTGAATGGTGCCCTCAATCACTGTGTCTGTGGTTTGCCTGGAGCACTTCCGACTCCCTTTCATGCTTTTCAGGTTTTCAGAAAGATGCTTCTGGAACTTCTTGGTGAGGAAGCAGTAGATGATTGGGTCCAACACACAGTTCATACTCAAGAGGCACAAAGTCACCTGGTGAGCATCATTGAGTTGTTGGCGCAACTGACAGTTTTCCTTCATCCAAAACTTCAGAACAGTCAGGGTCCAGGGCAAGTGCACTATGTGATGAGGTACAAAGCTTAAGACGAACACAGCCAGCACTGTGCAAACCATCCAGAGCGCCCTTTGCTTGACATGAGCACTCTTCCGTGGCTGCACTGATTTGGAGAACAGGGTCCTGATAATGATGATATTCCAGCCTAGTATAAAAAGGAAAATTATATAGAAGAGGATGCAGATGATGACATGAATGGCGAGAACAGCTGAAACACTGCTAGAAGTGTCATAGTGCTCAAAGCACCGTGTGAAATTCTTTGAATTGATCTCTTCCTGATTAGTATTATTGTCAAAAAGGTAATACAAAGAGCTGCCCACTATTATGATCCAGATAGCTGCTGATAAGTAGATACCCCTTCTCTGGGTGGTAAACTGAGCAGCTTTAATGGGATTAGTCACGGCTTGGTAACGGTTGTATGTGATGACCATCAGAAACGCAACAGAAGAGTAGGTGTTAACGAAAAATAAACAGCCAGCCACATTACAGAGGAACTCAGGCATGATCCAGTCTCCCTGGTGGTGATAGTAAACAATCCACATTGGCATTGTAACCAAGAAGAGCAGGTCAGCTACTGTCAGGTTCACCATGAATATCTTGATTTCATTGAGTTTCTTGGTGGGATAAATATGGCTGAAAATCCAGAGCACATAGCAGTTGGCAACAAAGCCCAGGATGAAAATGATGCTGTAGAAAACAGTGAAGAGGTTGTAACGAAAGTTGGAGTCTATCTGGCATAAATCAGCACTGCCTTCAGCACCACCTTTATTTGTTCCAGACATCGTGGTGCTGAGTGAGCACGTCTGAAGCAGAATTTCTTGCTGTAGCTTTTCTTCTTGCCTAAAAATATAAAACATAAAATGAACTGACTGGTGTGGTGCCATTGCTAAGCCAAAATCCACCTTTCATTTTGAGCTGTCTGTGACCACAGGATTTCTGCTCCATGCCTTTGCTCCAGCCACAGACACCTGCCCTGTCCCCCTTGGTCCTCTCTTTGACACCATTTCCACACCATACTAGCCTTTGTGCCTTCATCCAGCATTGTTTGCTGCAGTGCGGATCTGAGATCACTAATCTCTAATCTCAAAAGACTTTTCTCCATGACTGTTCATGGATAAAATCATCTGTTACTCTGCACCATCTCAAGCTTCTTAATCTTTTACGTAGGGACATGGTTTAGTACTGGTTTTGGCAGTGTTAGGTTGATGGTTGGACTCGATGATCTTAAAGGTCCCTTCCAACCTAGACGATTCTATGATTCTATAAGCAAACAGGTTTTCTGGGTCTCTTTTTCCCCCCTGTGATTCCTAATGCTTTCTAACTTGCCTACATTTATTTTTACCTAGAAATTCCAGAAGTGAAACAATATCTGGGAAAAGTGTCTCCCGTGCCATTTCTAGAGTCACCCTCTACTTGTTTTCTGATGTTTTCCTTCTTACACTTGCAAAGATTGCATTTGTTTTCTTAGTTGCAGGCACCGTAGGATCTCACAGTCACTTCATAGGCTACCAGAGCTCTCAATTTTTTTACTCAGTGCATGATGTAAAAGATGAGTCACTGATCCTAAACAGTGATGTCTTGTGGTACGTTGTTGATTTTAACTACAGTTTATTTCTGTTAAAATCCTGGATGTTGTCTATTGTGCCATCATTTTGAATTCAAGTTGTCATAAAACCAATCTGGGTCCCCTCCCACCCCCCCACCTTCCCCACCCGCATTTCTGCATCAAATACAAGTGTCAGCAGCAACAATTCTGTACTTTCCTGTGTCGTTGGTGAGGCTGCTGACAAACACTGTCCCTAAAGAGATGCCTTCAGGTTTTCAATATTACCAGTCCCCACCTCAGTATTTCTTCAAATCTTGCCTACAGTTTGGACGTATCAAATTCCTGCACCATCAATGCTGTACATGTCCTTGTCTCAGATTTACATGGCTTCAGTCTAATCCCTTGCATACTTTACCCTTCTGCTTTTACCATTCAGAGGATGTACACACCAGTTCTTGGTTTTAGGAAGAACTCCCTGTCTGGCGCTGGGCAGGCACTCACCTCTCCGTGGCACAGTCCTGCAGATCTGCTTGGTTTTCTATCCCTGTTCCTTCACAGGAAGATAACTGACTAATGCAGGCAAAGCAGATTGAGAGCCACCGGCAAGGACATTAGGTTGCTCACTGATGGTAAACTTGCTGGGTTTTTAACCTAATTTGCAGAACATGGTGGTTTTCCTGGAGAGTGGGTAAACTGTACCACCAGTCACGAAGCCTAAACTTCTCGTGCAAGTTATGATGGGAGTGCCAGGTGCTGCACATTGTAACGTGCTTGCCTCAGCTCTGCCAGCCCCATGGGCAACAAGCATTTTACCCCAAAGACTGCTGCCTCCTAAAAAGGCACCCTCCTGCCTCGAAACTTTCTGGATCTTCACCAGCAGCATGAACCCCCATCTCACCCTCTCTGGGTTGAGCCTGTTTGTGCCCATGTACTGTTGGTTCCTCATTTACACATTTGCAATTTTCCTCTGCAAATGAGGAAGCCAGCTCTAGCTTAAGAAAGCTCTCCCATTCTTCAGAAAACTCTGCAAACCCCTTGGTACTTCTTTCTAGTTGTTAGGAGAGGAAGGCAATAGTCATCTTCCCAAGCCTGTCCCTCCTCACCCCTCACAGGACCCCTAAGGGCATAACAACCACAGATATCCACAGCTTGTCCTTGGACCTTCACAGGCTGCTGTGTGCTGGGCAGCACCTGGGGTTTGAGTGTCATTAAACTCAATCTTTCAGCCATGTTCCATGTGAATTAACTGTGGCAGTACTAGTAGTTGGCCAGGTGACACATGTACCTGTGTCACCTTGATGTCTGCCACCCTGCTGAGAACCCACTGTTCTTTACAGGGTAGGAGCTGATTCAGATGGTGGTAGCCAGGAGGTGAGGATGCTCTGGGCTATGACACCTCGGTGTGTGGCCACAGAGGCCTGGCACATCCCTGAGGAATAACATGAATAACTAACTCCCTGCTGCCCTGTGGAGAGGTCTCAGAGCAGGCAGGGGCCCACACTGTTCCCTGTTCTACCTTTGATTCATGCAGGAGCCAAGGCAAGTCCTACTGGTCATCTCATGGATCTGTTTCCACACCCACATGCATCCATGTGTGCAAAGTGGTAATTGTCACAACACAGCCTTCAATAAATGTCAGTATCTAAGCCCAGCTCTCGCACCCACTGAGGGACCATCTCTGGTAAGGCCATACGCCAGTTGAAAGGGTTTGCGCCTCTAGGAGAGCACCTAGCAGATACAGACATTCAGGAAAAGGGTGAGGCTGTGCAGGGACAAGAGAAACTAGTGGGAAGCTTTGTGTTTGATACACCGTTCTCATGTTAGAATAAGAAAAAAAAGAAGTCCTAATTACCTAAGATCTTAAGAACAAAGTTGTTTTCAATCTGCATCGTAAACTGACTGTTCTGACTGTCTGCCAACTTCAGCAAATAGTTCTAGTGCTTGGGGCTGGAGTCCTTGCAACGAAAAGTGCTCTATCACTGTAGCACCAGACCTGACTATACCAAGAGTAGGGGAAAAAAACCCATGATGCATCCCACTAACAGAATTCATGAGGAGGAGAGAAAGTGCCCACATCCAATAAAGAGGCACGACTGTTATTCACAAAGTGCCTTTAGGCTGTGCCACAGGGCACTGTCCATCTACTCCTCCCTTTCTGGTGTTGTGCATGGGCATGGCAACCTCCAAACATCTTCCAGGAGCTCTGGTGACCTTTACTGGCGGGGTTTCCTGGCCTGCCCATCAGCTGCCTGCACATCCCTCTCCACCGCAAAGCCCTGCACAGAAGATGGGTTTGAGCTAAGGGGCTTCAGTTTGACCTGGAGAGATAAATGCAAGGACGTGCTCTATGTTGTTAAGTCTGCTAGGAATCTCTGGCAGAGGTGGGCTGTGGGAGATGGCAGTGCCGTCTCCTGGCCCCAGCAGCACTTGGCAGAACTTATCTGTCTCTGCATTAGTAGGCTGTGCAGTGCCAATGCCAAGGTCCTTCAAGGAATCACAAGACGGTTGTTTTTCCCTTCTCGCTTGTCAAGCCAGATATTCTACAAAATACAGCTAGAAAAGAGCATGGCACCATTCCCCACTAAACTTACTCAATACCCACTTCCCGCTTCAGCCCAAGGAACTCAAACTCCCATCTTCCGTATACTTGTGAGATGTCCTAAGCCCGAGACTCTGGAGTATCACATGCAGGATCTCACTCAGCCTCTCCTGTTGAAGCAGTTCCCCTTTGCATAAAACACGTAAGTATTCTCCGTGCCAGCAGAAGGGAGAACAGGCGCAGTGGTCAGGGTGTGGGCTGGTGGGTGTGGGTCCCATTCTCTGCAGCAGCAGGCTGCGCTGCATTACCAAAATCCCTGCCAACCCTAGCCCAAGCCATTACCTTGTACACTAGTACACCAGCCGATAATCCCAAGTGGCTTATATCATCAACTCCATTGTATGCACAACTAGAGGTGGAAGTGACCAGCTGTGCAGCAGAGCATGGCCAGGGCAACTGGGGACTCTGCTCCCAGTCTACACCCTTTCCCATGGGCCATGCTCTCCCAATAAGGATTTACGGGCTCATGGCTGCAAGTTGCAAAGATCATGCGAACACAAGCTATGCCATCAGCAAAAGTATATTCCAAGAGGAAGAGTACTAATAAAGTGTATTTTCTGCTTACCGCAGTCGAAAGGATTCAGCACGATATGTCTATCTTCAGCTTTAGTAGAGCAGTGATGGGTGTTATGAGGGTGCTCAGTCTTCTTCCAAGTGTTACTTTCTCTGACCTGGGGCTGGGAGGTCTCCACGCAGGCAGCTCTCAAGAACAGGACACCAGAATGGGAGCAACTGCAGCATGACTGCAGAGTCACTAGAGAAGAGGAAATGTGTGACATCAGCTCAAAGGAAATGAGAAATAAAATAAGCTGTAGAGGAAAGGCAATTAACCACAGCAAAGATCTGGAAAGTCCTTAAAACTGTTTCCTCAAAGTATCTCTGCTTCTGATAATCCTGAAAGAGGGCAAAGTTGGGATTTTTCTCTAAAGGCAGAATAAGAATCCTCTCCATGTCCCTGGTTAGATCTGGGATTAGGCAGTATTTAAGCATCCTTCTTCCAAACAGGTGAATGGCAGAAGCCAGAAGAACTTTCACTTAATAACTTTGAGGAAAGGAAGTGCCAGGAAAGTCACATATCCCATGGACAGATTAATTCCCTAGCAGAGTCTCCTTCATACTTGTGTTGGGGCTAAACAGACCCAGGAATCCAGCCATCCCAAGTCTCCTTTTATCTCGGGGACCTTCAGTGGACACTGAGACACCACAGCATGGCAGGTCTTCACCTGGCCCATCCACCTTCATGTCATGACCACCATTATTTGTGGCAGCCTGAAGACCACACATCACAATGATGCAAATTGGTGGGGTGCTCAGGGAGACACCAGTGACAAGCAAAGCTGCACACATGGTCCCAGCTAAGTTGTAAATCCCAAGCTGTAGCTCCCATGTTGATGGTTAACCTGCTCTCCATGCAGACACTGCTCTTACACCTGCACACGGTGCAGGTGTGAACTTGGAGCACCTGCACCATGTCCTACACAAACCTCACACCTGCAGACACCCACAGGAACTGAAACACCAAGTCTGATGCCTGGATTCAGTGTGAAACACATAGGAATGGAGCCACAAAGTCCACCACCAGCACAAAGAGGTACACGAGCCTGCAACAAGGCTCCTGAGGAACATGGGCCCAAGCAGAAGCAGAAGAGGCCAGTCCACATCGGTGGTCCCTTGGGAAGATTGGCTCTCCTGGCTCTTCTCATGAAATGCCATCTACGGCAAAGAGCCCATGGTAGGTCCCGGCCAAGTCCATGCTGTGAGGAGCACCAGAGACCCCCATGGTGTGGTGTGTCGGGAGAGCCACCAGGGACAGGCTGAGGGTTGTGTTCCAGCGGCTTCACCAGTCGAGGGCACCAGAAAAACTTCTCTGAGAGCCAGGAGCTTGCCCAGACTGTGGGACACTTTCCAGTCATGCTTTAGCTGTTTAGCTGGTGAGCCCTGGCTCTGAGCCATACACAGCACCTCCTTATCAGCTGGGGATATGGGGTGGAGGGGGTAAGGTGGACAGCAGCAACGCTGCTCTGCCAAGACACTGACTTTTAGCTTGCCTGGCCTCAGCCATCTCGAGGCAATGGGCTGCGCAGCATCAGGGCAGCCAGCGCAGTGCCAGAACCCCCCGTCTGTCCATACCAGTGGCTGGATGTCCGCAGCCAGGGGCAGGCAAAGCCCCAGCACTGGGTCGGCTCTTCCCTGGCTCTTCCCCGGCAGGTGCAGACGGCCTTTCCAAGGGCTGTTATAGAGGGAAGCACCTGGCGTGCACTTCAGCGTGGTGCCCCTGGTGAGCAGAGGCAGGCCGTGCACCCAGGGGCTTGGAACCCACCAGGAGCCCCAGCCAAGCTCCCAGCCTGGCAGGGCGTTGTGCAAGTGCTCAGCAAACTGCTGTGCAAACCAGGATGTCCTGCTGCTCCGGGCCCTGCTCAGGGGACGCTCCAAAACACCCAGAGGTGCATGGACACCACAGCTGGCACCACAGCTGGACATGCTCTGAGCTGTTGTGGGGTCACCCTTGTCCCCTGCAACAACAGCACGGGGTGTCCAAGGGACTTGGAAGCCACTTAAGCTGAGTGGGAGCCAAGCTACCCCAGCACGAGGGAGCCCAGCAGCAACGGCACTGTGCAGGGTGGGAGACCCTGCTCTGCTCTGCCCTGCCTCAGGAGGGGGTGCTGCGCCAGGGGGGCTGGCTGTGTGGAGCAGGGGATCAAGGAGCAGCCAGGCTCTGTCTCTGTCAGGCCACCTTAGGGTGACCTGAAGGGTGAGATGGGGCTCCTGCAGTGGTGCTATAAGATCTGTGCTGGGATGGAGGCTGAAGCAGTCTCCTTCCCTCCACTGCCCGCCGTCCTCCCTCCTTCCTCCTTCCCTCTTCCCCATCAGCGGCTGTAAACATGGACCAAGGAGCATGACCCTTCATGGACCAGACAGAGCCACAGTTATGCCTGTAAGACTGCTTCTGGGAGCTTAAATTAAAAACAAAACAAAAGCATGCTAATGGGTTGGCTGGCAGCCAGTCCGTGCCTTTGGGAAGAGCAGGAGTGAGGACGTCTGCTCACGGACAGAAGGGGAGCACTTGCAAAGGCTGTAGGAACAGCCAAACAAAGCTTGCTGTCCTGCTGCAGCCAAGTTCTTAGAGGAAATGAAAGCCCAGGAGGTTTTGGGCTGGGGAGGAACTCCCATCAGAAATCTTCATCCTTCCTCTGCTCAGCCCCATGTTGGCTCTGCCACTGATGGGGCACACGCACGTCACCGAAGTTCAGTGGAAAGATCTTTCATAAAACCCAGAGAACCAAACAACAAAAGCATACCAAGTTCAGTGGTGAAAGACAGAGACCTGACGGGTGGAAGCTCTAGCAGTGAGACAAGCTTTGCTTTCTGATTTAAGCACTCCCATTGGGGTCAGGACACCTCTAACTGCCCTGAGCTGGGACCTGACCATATCCAGCATGGAGGAGGCCAGTGCCTCCTTGCTGCTCTCCAGATTTACTCAGTTTTTCAGCTTTGCCTCAAAATGCTCAGGTTAGGCCTCAAGTTTGTGGGATTCATAGAAATTCCCAGAACAACCACTTGGTCATGTAGACTGGCCTCATGCCAGGCTTGCACTTGTCCACCTCTTAATTAGTAGGGGAGTTCCCTTCCTCATCATCTTCATTTTCAGCTGTTGCATTGGGGGACCCAGACTCAGCGTTCCCGGTACCAAGGCAACAGAGAAACCGTGAGAATAGTCCCCCCCTCCCTCCTGACCTGCATCGTGTCTAGTTTGCATTGACAGGTCCCATTACCCCCACAGCCAGCACTCCTCCCTCTGGCATCCCTTCCAGCCTGGGGACTGTCCCCTGCTCTCCTGGGACTGCTGCCTGCTTCCCAGTACATAGCTGTGAATCCGGTATCAAGATGCGTTTTGTTTGCGGTGGCCTGGCTTACTAAGTGGTCCTGGCAGTTTTTGACTGCCCTGTTCTCCGTATTATTTACCACTCTTCCAGTCCAGGGGATGCACACAAAGTCTGACAACATGGAATGCCTGTAAGGCCAAGTTAAGAAAAAAAATCTTGAATATGCCTTTACTTTTATCAACCAAACTTGCAATCTAATAAATAAATTTCTTTTACTATAACTGATTCCCATACAACACCGTTAACTAGCACTAACGGTACTTTGGGTTCTTATATCAGGACACTGGATCCCAGAGCAGCTCTTCCACATGACATTTTCTGGGGACAACATGCAAGCTGGTGGGTAGGCAGTGGGCTGTTGCCCTTGGTCTGGCACCGTATCAGCACTCTAACAGCAAGTGCGCACTGTCTCACTGCCGCCTTGTACGCACTGTCTGCCTCTGGCATGTTTCCTTGGGGCTGTTTCCTTCTGAGATGGAGCCCCTTAGCGAAATACCCACTTTTGATCGTCACATACAAATTTTGCAGGTATCAAAAACTCTTTTGGTTTTGAAAATGTAGTATTATAAGCAAATATCCAGAGATCTCTTTCCAAGAGCAAAACCATGCTGTATTAGTGGAGAAGAGCTCTCCATGGAGTGCAGAGGAGCAGAATTTTAGCTGACAGGTTCTGTGTGCGCTGTCAACTTCCCTGTTCAGTGACAAGAGCAGGGAACAAGGACAAGATGAAATACCAACACGGAGCTTGTGAAAGCACCAGCTGCTGCCACCAGGCTGAGACCTGTGCGGTGCCACACAGCGTGCAGGACCAGCACACAGGTGAGTGTGATCCCTGCCGGTCCCAGTCACCAGGATGTGTTCTGGAGTGTCAGCACAGGTCTTTGAAAGGACATGAAGTTCCTTTTGAGCCAGAGCTGCTGCTGATCTGATGTTAAGTGTTCCTGTCTGTGAGTTTCCACTACTCATCTCACACCCTCTGCACAATTTCCTCTTGCTTGTTGCAGGAAAGAAATACTAAGTAAACTCTGTAGCTTTCCCCTCCGAGCATTTCAGAGCCCAGCACAACATGTCCCCACCTTATTACCAGCTCTGCAGGACTGTGCCCCAGACCTTGGGTTGCTCGGCAGAGAAATGCATCCACCCCAGCGGCCGAGAGGCCCTCCTGGGGCAGTGAGCAGCGATGCTTCCTGGTAGCCATTTGAGAGCTACAAAGGCAGGGCACAGCTTCTGCCGCTCGCCCTGCTGCCGCTGGGATAACCCAGCCGGGCAGGAAATGTGGCTGCTGGAGTCGGCTGCGTCGCTGGCAGTGGGTGAAGCAGGGAGTGGGGCAGACTCTGGCTGGTTTTAGCAGGTGGAGCCCAAGTCCAGCCCTGCTGCACCGGGCAGAGGGGTGAGCTCTGTGGGCCACCACATGAGGATTTGTATGCCACAGCCCCAGGCTGTCATAGCTCTGCCAGAGGGGAAAAACACCTTCGCTGAGCTGCCCACAGCCAGGTCACTCTGCTCCCACTGCTCCACGCTGCAGCGAGTTACCTCCCAACAGCGTCTGCCTGCCCTCTGCCCTGTCCCCCTGCCCCAGCCTGGCAGGGACAAGGCCAGGGGCCGTGCACCAGCGGGATGAGGGACCTGGGCTCCTCGAGAGGCTCTGAGCATTGCCTTCTCTTCCTCATAGGAGGAAGGTCCATGGCAAGGCTCCTCACGTTGCTTTGCAGTGTCCGAGCAAAGCCAGGGTCGTTCCTGCCGCCCAGGGGTGGGAGGGCACCCAGCTGAGGGCAGTCCCCATCCCCACAGCCCCAAAGGCAATGGCAGTGCCAGCCTTGACTCATGCCATCATGACACACCTTGTCCCTGCTTGCTGGGCTTGGGGAGCAAGCGCATGTCTGCCCAGCGCACCTGAGTGGGGAGGACAATGGTGGCTCTGAAGCCCCTGGAGCTGACTGAGATGCCACAGCTCAGAGATCCAGAGGGGACACGCAGCCAGCCGGTGTCCCGAGACACCCAGAGGCAGAAGGAGCCTGTGGAGCTCGGGGAGGGAGGCCAGCACCCCGGGAGAGCAAGCAGAAGGGAAAGGAGCCTCTTACCTCCGGGTCACAGAGCACCCGACCCAGCAGACCCAGCCCGCCAGGTCCCTGCCACAAGCGAAGCCACCGGCAGGGCCGAGCCGTCAGTGTGCTCCTGCCTGGGATGAGGCTCGGACGGGAAGGAGCGCGCCGGGCTCGCTTGCAGGTGAGTGACTCACTTCCCTCTTGGCACTTGCGACACAGATCAGACGTGCCTCGGCTGTGCCCTGGAGCTCGACACCGACTCCTGTGGCCCTTCCTCGAGCAGGCGGCGGTAGGGAAACAGCAGCCGAGGCTCTGTGCTGGCCAGGGGCTTGTCACACCCCTGGGTCACCCGGTGCCTCACACCCTGCCTGCAGCAGCTCCTGGGCAGGGGTGCTCCCCAGCCCGGCCAGGGTCGCAGAGGTGGTCTGGGCTTGGCGAGGGGGACCAGCGCCATTAGCAGATCCATCCTCTGGGCTTCTCATTTCCTTCCAGATAGTGGGACTGGAGCCAGCACGGCAGTGAGAGCTTGTTCAAAAGCTTCCATTGGAGGTGGAGACTTGCTGCAGCAGGGCAAAGCATCAGGATGAGACTGCTTTGCTGTGTGAGTCCCCGTATGGGGAAACATTAGCCAGAAAATGACTGCAGCCTGTGGCAGCTAGTTTCCCTGCCCTCTCTGCAGCATTATAAAACCCGCTCGGTTCTTGTGCTCCTTCAGCCTGGGAAGAAAGGGTGGACGGACACCTGGGGACCCGCTCCCTCTTGCTGCCGCAGTCCCGGGGTAGCAGCTCCAGCATTGCTCTGGCTCAGGTTTTGCATGGGATTTCCCCAGATGTGTACTGGGGCACTGGCATCACTTAGGTCATGGGCATAACATCCGTCTGAGTCACTCGTGTTATAACAAGAAATCACACGTGTTTCTGTCTGCTCCCTTTATTCACTGTGGGTTGTTTGACAAGAAAAGGTTGTTGGGTTTTCTTTGCTGTTAAGAACTAGCACTGGCTTCTCCAAGGAAGGAGACATGAGGTTTCTGAGACAGCCCTGAAGGGCCAATCACAACTGGTCCGTGCATAAAAGGATGTTGAAAGCACATCAGAGCAGGCACAGCACCTGCACCACGATCAGAAGGATCTGGCTGTTTGTATATCCTGCAGCCCCCCCTTCTAAGCCTGCCATCCATCCAACTGCAGTATGCAGAGCTGCAGCAAATACTCCAATTTCCCAGCCAAACAGAAAAGCAGCACCAGTTTATCATGCAGGTAAGTTATGGCCTTTCTCAACAGAGAAGTTTGCCAGCGTCCTCTTGTGAATAAGAAAAACTAGGCTATGCCAGGAGTAGCGTGGCCAGCAGAGCGAGGACAGTTAATAGCCCCCCTGCTTGGCACTGGGGATGCTGGACCTGAAACTGCATGTGCAACTCGAAAGGGATGTGGAGAACTGGGGTGGGACCAGCAGAGGGCTGCCCTGCGGTCTGAGCCCTGGGGTACATCCTCGGGAGGGAGCCAGGCTGGGATCGCTCGGAGGCCAAGGGGCGATCTGATCATTCTCTGCAGCTGTTGGAACAGAAGTTGCAAAGAGGGTGGAAGCAAACTCTTCTCAGTAGTAGCAAATGGTGTGACAAGGGGCAACAGCCACAAACTAGGGTGCAGGACAGTCAGGATGGACATTGGCAAAATGTTTTTGCTAGAAGGGCTGCACATCACTGGGACAGGAACCCAGGAGGCCTAGAGTCTCATCACTTGGCTAGATAAAGCCACAGCCGACCTCACCTACCATTAGTGACACCACTTCAAACACAAGGTCGAATTAAAGATCTACAGACATCCTTCCCCAAAACATTTTACTTCTGTGATTTGAACCGCAAAAATTGGACTGGCACATGTGCCAGTGTTGTTTTCCTTGGCAGGTGCTCTCCATGTCATCAAAATGCACTCCTGCAAACCCCATTCCACCCAGAAAAACTGTAACAAAAGTGCCCAGACAGGGCCTGCTGGCAGCTGAAAAGGAAGCAGTTTGACTAGTCACGAGAAGAGGAGTGGCACAAATCCCATCAATTATTTTCAGGTTACATCCTTGTTTGGTTCAGTGAGAATCCAGTAGTGGCTGTGAAGCAGGGGACTTTGCACCTTAATGTTAACATTAATGCTATGTCTGGACTTCCCTGCAGCTGCAGGACAACTGAATATCCCAGAAAGGGAATATGAATGGAGCAGGTGACCAGGGAGACCAATAATGCAGGAGAATCCATTTTAATGGCACTCAATAGGCTGAGGCGGAGATCTCCTGCTACAAAGGAAAGACCTACTGGCCCCGAAGTCCTTTCCCTGGGAGCCTGAAGCCCTCTGGCTGGTGTGACAGGGAGATTTCCTAGTAGGAAGGCTGCCTCAATAGTGAGTCAGACAGCTCAACTACGTCCTAGATCTACCTAAAGTGTGCATGGTGTTCACTGCAGCGCTGAGATCAGACCGGGAAGACAGGAGCCCAGCCTAGTGGAGCAGCACTTCCAAACATCTGCCCATTTTGTGCACAACATGCAACCAGGGCTGTGAGGGCTTTACCTTTCAAGGAGCAAAAGGCGTTCCCCCAGGAGCTGAAGGGAGGGGAGCCCCCTGCAGCAGGAAGTTCACTGCCAGCAGTTCTGGAAAACAAAAACGAGGAGGTTTTGAACCTAGCCAGTGCAGCCCTGCACACTGTGGGGCCCAGGCACACCGTGCTGGTGCAGCAAGGGACAATGCCCCTTTTCTGCATGTGAATTGTAGGCCACAGCTGCCTGAGCAGGGGAGGTCTTGCTCACACTGCAGCTTGCAGGAGGAAAAGGAAGTCAAGACAGCCCATTTGGTCTAGATAACACACTGCTATCACCCAACTCTTTCTGAGGGAAACTTCCTATACTAAGGCCAACTTCTCACAGTTTCTCTCCAGTTTCAGTTGTTTTAAGAGGGCAGAGAAAGAATCATAGAATCACAGAATCACAGACTGGCCGGGGTTGGAAGAAACCTCTGGAGATCATCTCGTCCAACCCCCCTGCCAGAGCAGGG
>RSEF01000023.1:151888-175470 GCA_003993805.1 Himantopus leucocephalus
GAGAGAGCTGGGACTGTTCAGCTGGGAGAAGACAAGGCTCAGGGGGGAATCTCATCCATGCGTACAAGTATCTGAAGGATAGCAGAAAGAAGACTGATCCAGGCTCTTCTTGTTGATGTTCAGGGCCAGGACCAGAGGCCATGGGCACAAACTGAAACACAGGAGGCTCTATCTGAATATCTGGAAACATGTTTTTATTGAGGGTGACCAAGCACTGGATGCCCAGAGAGGTTGTGGAATCTCCATCACTGAGGATATTCAAAAGCCATCTGGACATAGTCCTGGGCAACTGGCTGTAAGTGGCCCTGCTTGAGCAGGGGGGTTGGACCAGATGGACCCCAGAGTTCCCTTCCAAGCTCAACTACTCTGTGATCACACTTTTGCTAGCAATAAGGCTGTATGGCAACTTCTGTTCTAACCTTCTTGTTTCTTAAGGTTTGTTGGTGGAAGCTATTCTTGAAATTACTAAGAAAGTGAATTTTGAGGGTGGGGTGGGAGAAAGATGTTCCAACCTGCTCCTTCATCAAGATATAATTCAGCTCTGAAAGCAGCCCATGAATAGCTGCTAGAAACAGCAGGCAACAGCTTGGATGACACAGATATTCCCATGAGGACTCAGAAATACTGCAGAACATACATGAGGGACAAAACCTACAGGTTTTAGGGTAAAGAGACAGGATCAGAACGAGGATGCAGTATGCAGACAAGGACTGAAATCGCCATGAGCAAGAAAGCCTGGAAGAGCAATGCAGAGGTACAACATGAGCACCTTTAAAGGCTGGGATTTTTGTCTTTGATTTGTTTGGGGTTTTTTGAAACTGACAAGAAGCACAACTGCAGAATATCAACTTAAGTTTTTTTTCCCTTATGGTTTAAGTATCATTCAACGCAGCAACACACATACTCCTTCCGGATATATTTTAAAGGCAGCCACTGCATTAGTACACATAAAGGAGTAGCTAAGAATTCATATGTTATTTTGTCTCCAATCACCCTCTCTCAGTGATCGTCACTAGCAGAAATAAGCTTCTTATTCTTGTGTATTCCAGTGATCTGTTTCAGACATTAACACCTAGCTTTGATACTGTCTTTTCACATGGATTAAGTGGTCATCAGCAGGGCTGGAGAAGACACCTGCAAGCGCAGAGGTTCAGCTGTCTAGGCATGGGTGAGGACATGCAGGTACTCAGAGCTGCAATATCAATAGTTCTGCAGCTCCCGTTTGGTCCATCATTATTTGCTTGCAACACTTGCTCACATTTCCTCAGCTGCTATGCTTTACTAAATCCATACAGCACTGACAACGTCTGTGGCCATTCTGGCATGAGAACACAGAACTTCTGCCAGCAGCAAGGCCAGTGACACACTCATTTATCTCTCTGGCACTACATGACAAAACCCATAGCGCACTCAATGCAGCAGCATTACACAAGTTTTCCAGAATATCCAGCTTCTTATATCCATGTTATGTAGCACATGAACTCAAACTCTTCCCAGCAGAGTCTCCAGAAACATCCTACTTGTCCACTTTCCACAGAATGCCAGTCCAGCTCATACACTTCTCTCCCAGACACCCTCTTTTTTAAGGTCCTCTTGTGCATAGACCAGGATGCACCTTTGGATTAAATGAACAATCTAGCTCATCTTTTCATGAGGGAAGAGTTACAGGCTAGATCAAATATGTTGGCAGGCTGTAGGTTTGACCCTAGTATAGTAGCACAACAACTACAAAGCTACTTCTGATACACCTAAACACTGAATACAGGGTGGATGGGTCAAAGGGAAGTGACTGTCATTCAGGTCTCTCATATTCACAGGAGATAAAAATTCTATAACTGTTAGCAAGCAGGCTGAAAAGTACCAACAACAGTCCACACAAGTGGTTGAACAGCTGCCAGATTAAGTTTTACTGGTCACCAGTGACCCGGGCTAAGCAGCAATTCAAATTTCTGACTAAGGACAAGAATGAACTGTTGACAGAGCTGAAAAATACTACACCTTGATTTACCACACCTGTTTCTGGAAAGTGATACCAAAGCCCCATTGGTGGACTCTTCCTTCCACGCAAGGACAAAACCCAGGCTCGTGCAGGATCTTTTACTAAGTGTTTACTTAAATTATCTTATAGCACCTGCAGACAAAAAGTCTCTCTTCTCTTTAGGGGCATTCCCGGCAGCATGGTCAAGAATTGCTGAGGCCCATCCTGTAAGTTAAGCTGCTGATTACCTCAAAGTTCTTCTGCCATTCGCGCTCTCGTTTAGCTTTCTCTTGTGCCTCAATTTCCTCTTCCCTCTGCCGTTTCCTGCAAGGGAAGCCACAAAGAAGTTATGAACCCACAAGCATCTACTTTAAAGAAACACAGTAATACTTCCAAAACATCTCGGAAAGCTCTTCTGATTTCTTGGAAGATTAAAGTTCTTATCAGAAAAGATAAATGTGCACATCTAGGATAGCACAGCAAACAGAATTTTATTTCAAATCTGGCAGAGCAGCGAGCAGAGAAGATGGTTTGGCACCACTGACAGCATGCATGTACTTAGTAAGCGAGTCAGCATCTCTTTCTTGGCAAAACAAGTTGGACTCCCTCATAACTCTAGTGATAAGTCTCTAAAACTATTGAGAGTACACATTTTGAGAAGTTAATAAATACTTGATTATGTAAGGCAAGAATTAATTTTTTTTCTACCCTAATTTTCATCTGTAATCAAAAGTAGTGCCCTGCAACCATCCCCAGACTGCCTTCACTGACCAGTACAGCAACCCCGCTCTACAGAGTGCATCCACAGTCAGCACTTGGGCAACATGTGATCAAAACACCTAAAATAGTTCAGGATCACACATGCCACAGGGTATTTCTGGCACCTGATTAAAATTAAAAATCAGTTCCTTGCACACTAACAACATGCAGAAATGTGTCACCATTTCGGGGTTTTGGCTGGCCTCCATGTATACACATGAGAGTATATAAGCATACCAAACAGATCAATGTCTTAAATACAGGAGGGCAAGTTTCCTGCTTGCATTTCTCAAGCACAGAGCTCTACAACCCACAGGCTGCCCAGAGAAGTGGTGGAATCCACATCACTGGAAGTCAGGTTGACAGGACCCTTGTTAGTCTAATCCAAAGCCCTGCTTTCAACAGGAGGTTGGACCAGATGATCTCCAGAGGTCTGTTCCAACTTAGACTTTTCTAAGACTCTATGATTCCTCATCTTCTCTGAGAAAGCATGAGAAGGGAAGAAGAGCCTGAACTGCACAAGCTGAATGCTGCTTATACCTTTCATGCATTTCTTTTGCTTCTCTTTCTTTCCTCTTAATTTCCAGTTCAGCAAAGAGCTTCATCGTCTGTTTGTATACAGCTTGTTTGAACTGTAAAACACAAATCCAGTCTTAAAATAATGCCCATTAACACAGAGAAGTCTCTTTTACATAAGAATGTAAGAAGCATAAAAAGAATGCGAAGCGTATGTATGCCTACATAACCCCGTATCCTGCCTCGACAGTAGTATCAGCAGCATACGAAAAGGTACAAAACACTGCTGATATTAAATTCTGGCCCTGACACCAGGAAACAACTACTTATTAGCCTCATGTTAGTCTCATTTTCATTTGTATTCACGAAGCTGTGCCTAAACAGAACTGTTCACGTCAAGCTCTCTTATTCTTCTGTTAAGTCTTGTAATGTTACATTTGGCAAAAAAGGCAAAATGGTCACTGTTTAGATAGTAATTTCCCAGCAGATCTTCTTGATATGTTTTAAAAGTCTAGCATTGGCTTTCCAGTAGGAAATATCAGTATACTTAAAACAAACTTCATCATTAAAGAACAGCAAGAGACTTCTGAAAATCAATGGAAAACAAGATGGTTATGGGGTTACTGTGGTGATATCAAGAGGAAAAAGTCACTTTGTAGGAAAAAAAAAAAGGTGAGGACAGTAAGACTAATGATGTCCGTGTTTGATAATCATCTACCATTCTGTTACAGCCTCTAATATCACTTGACTTTTTCAGGCTATAAATGAGGTAAGAATTAAGTTACGTCATGCCTGTTTTAGTAAAAGTGATTTGTTGCAGAACAGCATATCTATCCTCAAGTGCTACATGTAAGAAACAGCTCTTACTATAAAATGTCACTAGAGCACATTTTAGACATGCTGCAGTGGGTTCTATACAAGCCTCTGCTGGCAGCAAGAATGCCACAGTTCCACCATCTAGAATACAAGAAATTCAATTAAAAAAAGACTGCATGATGTGCAAGCAATGAAGACTTGCTCCAAGAAAAGAATTGGGTATTTTGATCTATATAAGCTCATGATATATTTGCTCTCTACACTACAGTTAAACTATTTTCTAAAATATACAGGTATTACCCAACACATGGTACTCTACAGTGGCGTATCAGAATTTGTTCTTCAGTAAGTGCAAGGATTTACACCACTCAAACAAGTCTAATAAATACTTCCGTACTGGTTTTGACACTTAATTCCTCAAAACACATTTTGTGCTCCCCAGTTTCTCTGAACAGTATATGACTTACAACTTCAGGATCATCCTCTTCTACAGTGGGAGGTTTTCCATCCTTCTTCAACTGCTTCTTTTTTTCTTTTACCTAAAGATTAAGAACAAAGATAAAAGCCCAAAAAGTTTTATTGAGCTTACATAATTGTACCCAAGTAGTTCTGCATTCCTGCTCCACTGCATGGGAAGAACTCTGGATGACAGTAAGTTCTTGATTTGGATTCATGTTTTATTTTAGGCCAAAACCTCCTGGTCCTAGGTCCAGATAAATACATACAAGATCACTATCACATGAACTGTAGTAATTAAAAATACTATGCTAGATACTATTCATTCAACACAATCCCTTTGTTGGGTTTTTGTGTTTGTTTTTAAGATATATTCACTTCCAATATACACCATCCAAACCACCAGCCAGTTTATTTTGCTTTGTAATATTCAAAAGACTAACAACAACAAGCAGAACATAAAGTATTTCTTCGTTTAGAGTATCTGAGTTCTCCCGTATCACCTGCTTTCTCAAACTTGTTTTTTAGTCCACCCACACCACTCAACTAACATCTTGGCCAATGCAATCCAATCTCCTTTTCTTATCTTATAGGTCATTTTCTCCCAAACTTCCCAGTCTCCTGCTGTCACCACCTATTTTGTTCCACCTACACACATCTGAACAGCATCAGTCATTCACAGACTTGAAAAACAGTATTTAGGTCAGATCATGTGGTCTGACCTAGTTATTTCAAGTACTGAATTTCACTGAATTATCTTGCACTCAGCTCAACAGCAGTCTTGGACAAAGCACATTTGTTCATGCCGTGAAGAGCTCAGGGTCCACCTGCACAGCTTCATTATGAGGTTTGCTCAGCTCAACTTTTGATGACCTAAACATGCAGTAGGTGTACCAAAAAGCAAATTACAAATGACTGATTACCACTCGCCCCCACGCCTGGATGTTCCTATGGAATACTTACAGTGTGTTCCACATATTCTTTTCCTGCCTGTATCACATCCAAGGCCCTCTTCTTCTGCTCCTGATCTAGCAGCAACTTGTATGCTTTATCTACAGCTAACAAAAAGCATCAACATTAATAGCACTAGTAGTCACATTCACAAGACATCACAAGATTGCCATTTGTTGACCACTTGAACTTTGCTTTCTAGAATCTGGGGGGAGCTGGTTTGTTTGGGGTTTGTTTTCTTTTGCTTTGTTTTGTTTGTTTTTAACACATCTAGGTAAGTGATATCATGATTAGTCAAATGAGATTTGGGGTACAGAGATGGCAGAGGCTGTCAGATACCTTTTGGAGTTAGCAGGGTGAAAGTATCAGTCCTACCAAGTGATTTAGTTATTGGGCACGAGGTAAGTTTAAGGTGCAGAATGTCTCACCGTAATGCAAAGCATACGACAGAAGTAATACGATTGTTTTAGGTGTATATGGTCTTTGAATAAAATCTAATGTGCAGATTAAACAGTTTTTCTTGAACAATCTCAAAACCCCACAGACGTGTTGGTCCTCGTTGCAAACTGACAATAAAATTACCGCCACCTAGTGGAATTTTCTGCTGAAATGCCACCCCGCACATCTGCTTGTCCCTCATCTAAAGCACCTCTACAGCAATTCTGTTTCTCAGTGGGGCCTCCACCCCTAACAAACATTTAAACAAGCTACAGAAAAATAGCAGTCCAACTACTATTATACACGTCCTGGTTTGAGGTAAAACAGAACCAATTTTCTGTTCAGTAATTTTACTTTGCAGTTAAGCCTCTTCTAACTACTGAACTCAACAGCATATTGCGCAGAAACTGTTCGCCCTCAGAGTGATAAGACCTATGTTTAGAGTTGATGCCAAGGAATGGTATGCAGAAAGGCTCTTGCTTATACTTATTGCTATAACAACCAAGAGCAGCTAACTGTTAATTGCCCCATTGTAGGGTCGGAAGCAGAAAAGCATAGAGGGGTCAATACCTGCAGGGAGAAGCGGACAGGACAGGTGGCCCAAAACTCACCAACAGCGTATTCCATCCCATCCGCATCATGCTCAGTACAAAAGGAGCCCACATCTCTCTGTGTTGCCCAGGCTACACTGCAGTGGCTCTACATAGGTGTGATTCCGCTACTGACCAGCATGGGAGCTTTGACTTGCTCCATCTCCAACCTGGGCTGGTTCACCCCTCCTTAGTCAAGCTGGTGTCCCCAGACTCCCCGGGGCTCACCCTATTGATGCTGGCCTTAGCACGGACACCTAGCACACTGCAGCCCAGAACTCCTGGGCTCAAGCGATCCAGTGGGCTCACGACCGTACACCAGCCCAGAAAAAGGGTGAGAGCATTACCTTCAAACGCCTTCTGGGCTCTATCTGCATCATCTTGATTTTTGTCTGGATGCACCAATATTGACAACTGCAAGAGAAAGAATCTTGCTATTAAGATCATTGTAAAAGATGAAAAATATTTAAGAGATTTTTGTGAGAGGAGTGAAATAGTCTCAGATAGAAGGAATCACAGGGGATCACGTTCCTTTGTATACAGACAAATCAGCTGACAACATGTAGAGTATGCATCGGTAAAAGCTTATAAATCAAATACAATCCCTGTAATAAACAAGCTGTCTGAGAAAAGCTGCAGCTTGGGATGTGCAGAACAATATCAACACCCTTCAGCTGCAGCGCCTGGGGCTGATATGAACCCCTTGGTCACCCAAGCTTTGTTTCCTTGGTATTAAGAAGAAACAAATGTACAAAGATCATCGTCGACAAAAGTTTACCTTTTACTTAACAACATGTCCCAAGAAGTTCTCCAGTATCCCTAAGGCTGTTCCAATATGAAGCTATTTAAAAGAGTGGGTAAGTTTTCCCTTAGGCTCTTTTACTGAAAGTTAAGAAAACTCCTTCCTGTACTCTCTATCCAGCAGAGACAGGATGTTGATCACTAATGGGCTAATGGGCAACCTTAAATGGGCTGGAAAGCACACATCCTCCACCTTCCTCTTCCAGAGAAAGAGAAAGTTCTTTCAAACTTTCCCCATATGGCATTTTTTTTCAGACCTCTTATTTTTGCTGTTGGAGTTATCTGCACCTTCCTTAGTATAACATTCATAACTAGTCACGGTGCAGCAACTAAAATTGCACCAGTGCCGAAGAATGCAAAATAATTACTTCCTGAACTCTACAGTTGGCACTTTCTAGTTCACAGGAAAAAGGTTTGCCTCTGATCGTAATCAGCAGCATGTTGCCAATTTACTCTGTGATTTGCTACAGTCAATGCTTTTTTCCTTCTGTTGGCTGTTCCACGTTCTGTATTTAGGTGTTTCACTTCTTCAATACACAATTCCATGCCCTTTTTTCATTTCATCACATTGACTTAAAAACATTTCCCTGTAGTATTTTACCAATCTAAAGCTAAGACAGACCCAGTTTATCTATTCGCAGAACTGAGAAGTCAGCAACAGACTAAAAGGTTATCCTCCCACTTCCCACATACAGAACTAACCCATCACCAACTTAGCAGGCATGTTCCTCTGTCATTCAGAACAGCTTCCTGTCTAAAGAGAGTTCTTGACATTACCACCACTAATTCAGGTGGGAGGCTACAGCTCTCCAAATATAGTGTTTCTCTCCTGCATGCACCGATTAAAACTCAACCTTCTCCTGCAGATTTGTCAACAGAGTAAGCCTGGGATAATGTCTCCTGCGTTGCACGGGGCAATGCAGACGGGTCAGTGAGCAGGGCTGCTGTCCCAGGTAACCCAGTCACCAAAAATGACTGATGAAATTCTTAAACAAACCTCACAGAAAATATATATATTTGAGAAAAATACCTGTTCTTAGTTCTTAATTTCTGACAAATTTTGACCTTCTCTTTGAACTAAAGTTCAATAAGCTGATTACGCACAGGCATATCAGTTTGCAATAGCCCTGTCACACACTTTACCAGCAAAGCAGCATACCATGCATGGACCAGGGACGCTTCTGCAGCTCTACTCTTGTTGATACAAAGATTGTTCTATGCATTTCTCCCCGAAATGGCTACTCTTCTACCCAGATATAGCTTTACCACCATTTTTCTTGTTCCCAAGCACAGCTGCACAATCTCTGCAGAGCTTCTAGTTTCCTTCCAGAGGCTTCAAGTGCAAAAGCCAAATACCTGCCGGAACCTTTTCTTTATCTCTTCATCTGTGGCTTCAGGATCCATCTGCAGTACCTAAAAGAGACCATGAGAGCAGAGCAAGTTTGATGATACTCCCCACGTTTCAGGTTCCTGGCAGCAAACTCTCAATACTTGGTTCACTGGCACATGGACACAGCACCAGAAAGATCCCCCCCATCAGGGAGCTGCTTCAGGACATGAGTTTTCCGCTAGTAAAACAGAAACATTTTAAGAGACACCATGTTTGGGACATTCTACTTCTAGCAATGCTAAATTCCTCTGACTATGCCAGTATGCTTTCCACGCTCAAGTCTCATGTAGACAGCTGCCATTCCTAAAGAGCCACAACTGATCTAAACCTTCAACCAGTCCTGTAGCAATGCTTAGTTTGGCACAAACAGAAGCATATGGTGGCTTTGGGACACTGTCAGATCATTCATAACTGAGAACTCTGGGCAGGAAACACACTGCTTTGTAAGAATTTATTTATTTTATCCTTCTGAAAGAAGACAGGAGAATTTTACTGTTCGGTTTCTATGAATGAGCCCACTTGTCTACTGATATTTAGGGATGCGGCAGAGTTTAGGAGCTCTTTTGTGAATTAATTTACTGAACAGAAGTCCTAAGCAACAAGTGAGCCTACTAAGCAACAAGATGCATGCTGGTCTGACACTAAGAATTGTAAATAAAAAACACTCTGTCACAGGAAAGCCATAGTCTACTTCTAAATGGCTTTCTTAATTTACTCTCCAACTCAAGTACCAAGATCTACACAGAACTGAACGTTGTCAAGGTGAATCTACCGACTGATCTGGCTGATCAGCCCTAAATTGGGACACCAAAAAGTACCCAAGGCTTTAAAAAGGCAGATGAACATGATATCACGAAGGAATTCACACGGGGAAAGCCAGCTTCAGATGAACACCAGATTGTTTTATTTACTGTCTTCCTCAGGTTTTCATACTTGTTAAGACTTTGTAACGACTGCAACTGGAATCAAACTATGTAACGTGCAAGGGAATTACCCGTTTTCCAGTGACTCCTTAAAGATTGCTCACTAGTGTGAGCAGTGAGAGTCCTTCTCTCATTCTATGCACTACACAGGTTCAGTGGGATAAGCATCCAAAATAAGAGACAAGTATAAATGCCGAGTCAAGAGTGCTCAGAGCAGAACCTGACAAGCATGCTACCTGTACCTGTTACATTCTCATTCAGAATTGGCATTAATCTGCCAAATCTTCCAGTGCTGTTGCACAAGGGAAATGTGTTAAAAGAATATAGTTTGCGCCTGCCACAAAACAGTGAAAAAGAGAGTGAGAACACATACACCGTCCTTCTGTATTCTGCAAACCTTCTGGACAGTAACCTACATCTAGAGATATTTTTTTTTCTTTATGTTTGGTCTTTTACTGAAATAAATACCCCGTAAATCTGGAGGTTGGTATACCAATTCAGAAGGGAGGATAAAATATTCAAACTAACCTCAAAAGGGTTCAAGTTGAAATAGGAAGATCCAGGTCGGGTCAGCCTGTCAATTTGGTTTTTTGATGTTAAAACAGAGTCTCTTTTTTCAATTTGCTTCACCTGAAGAACAAGAGAGACCAATATTAACTGATCATCACAACGTGCTTACCTGTTTTCCCGTAACACCAGTCATCATCGTCCTGTGCTACAATTCACAATGCCTCTTGCTCATCCCAAGCCTGTAGTTATCTGACTCAAGCACTAGCACAGAACATTTCTTAGCCTTTTCTACAGGATGACAGTATTTTTAACATTACAGTTTAACTATAAAAAACTGTAAATAGCACTTCCACCCATGTCTCCTACAGCTTGCTCAAGAGCTGTGGCTTTCCCCCTCACCTTGCTCCTACACCAGCACCACCACTGTGATTCCTTGGAAACCTACTGCACTATTGCTTTTAATCCACAGCTGGCGGGATAGCCCATTAAACACACCAAGTCACTCTAGCGCAAGTATACACATCCATTTCATTTTGACCACTGGATATTTAGCTCAGTTCAGTTTACTTTTTGTTCCTTACAGTATTAAGCCAAGCCAAACCAAACCATGCACTTCCATTCAATGTTCACCTTTATTTAAAGAAATAAGCATCCACCAAAGCGGCACCACCCTTCTGCGGGCGGGCTCAGGTAATCACATCCGAGCTGTGCACACAGTGAGGCAGACAAGCACAGGCTGGGGGGAAGGGGCCCCACGCGCCTCCCCAAGTGACAGGTTACCCACAATAAGGCCAAGCGGCGGAGCACAGCGCAGGGTCACGTTCAGAGGCCGCCGAGAGCACAGCTCCCACCGGGTTTATCCAAGGGAGCCAGATGGGGGCTGAACGCTCGGCTCCTTCTTCCAGGCACAACACGGGCTTTTCGCAGGGCGGGAGACACCGCGGGGCCGGCGGCAGGGAGCCCGGGGAACGCCCGCTCCCCCCGGCCCGAGCATGAACCCGCCGGCACCTGCCGCTCGCCCGCCCCGGCCGTTCGCTCACCCCTGCCCAGCACCGCCAGCGACTCCACCCGCCCCGCCCGCCCGCCCGCCAGCGGCCCGGGGCAGCCCCGGGGCCCGCCACGGCGGCGCCCGGGGTCCGGCGGGCTGCCCTCAGGGCGGCCGGGCCGGGCCAGGCGCCGCGCGGCCCGCCAGGCCCCAGTGCTGGCGGGGGCGGCCGCCGGCCGCCAGCCGCGGGCGGGCAGGGCCCGGGGGACGGGGCGGGGCCGCCGGCCGCCCCGACGGCGCGGAGGGGCCGGTACCTCGTTGTAGAAGGTGAGGAACGCCTCCTCGGCGGCGCCCCCCGCCCCGGGCTCCCCCGCCGCCGCCGCCATCGCCGCCGCCACCACGTGACGCCGCGCGCGCCCACGTGAGCAGGGCGCTGAAGCCGGCGGGGCGGGCGGCGCCCTCGGCACGTGACCGCCGCACGCGCCATAGCAACAGGCCCCGCCCCCCCCGGTGGTCGTCCACTCCCTTCCCCCGCCGCCCGGCACGGTACGCCGGGGCCGCTCCTGAGGGGCCGGGCCGGGCCGGACCGCGAGGGGCGGGCCGGCCCCGCCGCCCTGGGCGGGGGAGCTCCCGCCGGGGGAGGGAAGCGCAGCCCGGGCGCGGGGGGTGCCGGCTGCGCATGCGCAGGCCGTGACGCGTCGGGCGGGGGCGGGTCCCGTCCGCTCCAAGGGCAGGCGGGCGATGGCTGCGGCGGCGGCGGTGCGGGGCGGCCTGCGCGGGGCCCTGCTGGCGCAGCAGCAGCGCTGGAGCTCGGGGTCGGGCGCCGACCAGGTGGGTGCGGGGGGCCGGGGGCTTCCGTCGGGGTAGGTCCGTCTCGTCCGTCCCTTCCCCGCTCACCGCCCTCTCTCCCCGCAGCTGGGCGAGCTGGGCAAAGGCGCCGGGAAGGGCGGCGGCGGCGGCGGCGCCATCCGCGAGGCCGGGGGCGCCTTCGGGAAGAAGCAGGCGGCCGAGGAGGAGCGGTACTTCAGGTGAGTGGCGTGCGACGGCCTCCCCCCTCCCCTCTCCCGCCGGGCACCCCCCAGCAGGGCCCGGCACGGCGGCCTAGTGCTGGGCCTCTGCCAGGCTGCGGCCGCCCGGCCCCGCGCGGGAGGGGGGCGGCGAGCCCCGGGAGCTGCAGCCTGTGCCGTGCTCTCTTGCAGGGAGAAAGAGAGGGAGCAGCTCTCCGCCTTACGGAAACACCACGAGGAAGAGATTGATCACCACAAGAAAGAGATAGAGCGTCTGCAGAAAGAAATTGAGCGCCATAAGTATAAGATCAAGAAGCTTAAAGATGATGACTAAGCTGGTGCTGTTGGTGAATGTGCACAGCCAATACTGATTGTGGTGTAAAACTGCCTTGAAGACTGTATGCTTTGGCCAACATAATCCAAAATCGTCCAATTATACTGTGGTCTGCAATGATGTCAAATAAACTACTCACTCTCTCTTTTTCTGCTCAGTAACTGTTTAATGGAAAAAAAAAAAGTCTACTGTTGGTTTTCAAGCGTCATTATTCTTCCAAAATAAGGATCTACTCTTGAGCAGGCAGTCCTGTACAGAACTTCACTATTGTCTTTAGATTTATTTGAAAGAAATGACCATTTGTACTTGGTGTGCTAACTTTACAGTTAAAGCTGCAAGAAAGGTTGGGTAACTGGTGGTACCTGTGTAGGGACCCGTTCATACAAAAATAACTTCATCTGTAGAAAACTGTCCCTGTGGTGTAGGAGGGAGATGGCTCTCCACTGAACTAGCAGGGTATCTGTAAACTAAGGTTCTTTTGTTGCATTGAGTGTTTAGTGCCATAAATGGGGAGAGAAAAATTCGAAGTCATGGTGATTTCACTTGTGGCGGTGCAAGTTCCTGGAATAAGGCGGCTGAGACCGTGACGTCTACATGAATGTTCTTTTTCTGCAAAGGCTTCAATGAGTACTGTGTTCATTTGGGCCCCTTGCTACAGCAGGGACATTGAGGTGCAGGAGCGTGTCAGGAGAAGTGCCCTGGTGAGGGGTCTGGAGCACAGAGGAGCAGCTGAGGGAACTGGGGTTGTTCAGCCTGGAGAAAAGGAGGCCGAGGGGAGACCTTATTGCCTTCTACAACTACCTGAAAGGAGGATGTAGCGAGGGGGCGGTCGGTCTCTTCTCCGAAGTAACAGGTGATAGGACAAGAGGAAACAGCCATAAGTTACACCAGGGGAGGTTTAGATTGGAAATGAGGAAAAATTTCTTCACCAAAAGGGTTGTCAAGCAACTCTGAACAGGCTGCCCGGGGAAGTGGTGGAGTTGCTGTCCCTGGAGGTATTTAAAAGACAGGCAGATGTAGTGCTGAGGGACATTATTTAGTGGTGGGCTTGGCCGTGCTGGGTTAACAGTTGGACTTGATCTTAAGGCTCTTTTCCAACCTAAATGAGTCTATGGTTCTATAATTGCCCGATGGTGTTTTTTCTCTGTCTCTAGTTCTTGATGTTCCCTGTGTAAGTCCCTTTCCAAAGAAGGATGGATTAAGATTAATTTTATGCAGGTTCAGTCCCTTTTGTGATTTTAATGCAAGAAATCCATTGGAAAACATTTGGCAAGTGACCTACTGAAATAGTGTGGCCTTACTGTGCTAAACCGTGACAAGAACGGGATTTTATGTAATAAGAATGGGCAGGTAAGAAACCAGGCTCTGCTTCCACACCTGCTCTGTCGTGTCCGTAAATCTGCCTGAATAGATGCAGTTTCTACCAGTGGTAAAAGCCACCCTCTGTTACGGTATGGTGTGCTACACTGCCAAGTGTTGCAAAGAAGCTGGACTGGGGGGAAGAAGTGGCTGGAACTGCCGAGTCTGAAGCAGGAGGCAAATTGGAGCCTTTGAAGTAAGAAAGTGCTTTGACTGGGCTGTGACTGGCTGCCTGGAGGTCTCCCAGTTTCTCCTGTGTTAACTCCTACATACCCAGTCAGCTGTTCTCCCCTTGGGCCACGCTCTTTCACCTGAGGAACGCTGCAGCTAGTGGTATGCCTTGTTTGCAGAGTAAATGACAGCACTATTGCTCTGATGAAGAGTCCAGGCCCTTAAAAACTCTTGTTCAATGAAAGCGTCAGCTGTGGAAGAGAGAGGCTGCGCTGCGAAGTATGTCATTGCCTGGCTTTGCTCAGTCTGTGGGAGATGGCGTTGCAGTGAGTTGCGCAGAGATGGCATGTAGAGCTATCTGTGGGGTTCGTTCCTTTTAGTTGGGGCCAATTAATTTGAGCCAAAAATATTAACATCTCNACATCCCCCCCCCCCCCCCCCCGGGAATATGAAACCCAGTGGGAAGAACTGTGTCATGAAAAGCAATATGTTATTGACCTCTTTAGTTTTTACCCATTTAAAAATCCAAATTTTCACCATTTAAAAATCTTTTTCATATTTTATCTGTCAGCTTCCCCCAAAAGCTGTGGAGTCACTAGTGGGATGTGCCCATTGAAGACCAATTTCTTGGCATTGCAGCTACAGTGAACTATGGAATAGCTGAAATAAATAGTAGGACAACTTTATATTCTGAAGGGAACAGATGAGGGCTTAAGCTCATGTCTTTGTGATTGACCGCATTTTTGCGCACCACTGGAATCTTAACTATGCCATGCAAGCTCAGCTGCAGATCCTCTGCCAAGAGCCTGTAAGGGAGAGGGGGTTTGCTGTAAGACTCTGTGAGAGTGTTGGATTTGGACCACCATCATCTACCGTGCCACCAGAAGAGGTATTAGAAACTCTGAGTCCCCAGTGTTCAGGTGTGCAGTACAGTATCTTTCCACACAGCGGAGAGCTTTCTTGCCCACCAGCACTCTCTGAAACACGTCTCTTTCCTCATGTTTCAACTTCACACAAGTTTCAGGGGCGCTCCTCTGCTAGTACATGTGCCAGATCCCTTACCGCATAAAACCCATCCCATTTTCTGGAGAGGAACGTCTAGTTAATTCACTGCTTTGCAGTCATCCTGAACTTCTGTCAGGTTATGGCAATGGAAGTACACACGATGAGGACAGGCAGCTGTAGATCTTGACCAAGCAAGTGGGCTGAGGAGAGTACCAGTACTCCCCGTACCCCCGTCCTGGCCACAGCAAACACATCCTCGCCACAGCATCTCATCCCTTTTATTGCACTGCTTCTGGTGCTCATTAAAACCTTTTATATGCAGATTCAACTGCAGAAATGTCTTTCCCTCTTCCCTGGGCTTAGCAAGAAGCATGAGTTTGTGTAGCATCTGATCAGTAGCAAAGTAGTAGTTCAAGGCAAATGTTGAAGGGGGACCGCTGCCTTTTGGCAAGGGAGATGTTAAATCATCTCATTTGGTGTAGTTTCATCATCAGTGCAGCTCATCAGAAGTGTTTTTTTCTTCTATTGAAGTTTGAACTGTCAGTCTCTGCAATAAGTTACCAAATGACATAGATGGATGTTGCTAGTTACTGATTCTTATGATACAGCAGTAACCCATCACAGGTGAGTGTACTGGATCTGGGGTGCTTTAATAAGGTTTTTCTTCTACGTGGAGTACGATATGGCAACAGCACCAGCTTGAAAGCTTGTAACATGTTTTTTGTGCAGCTCCTCTTACAGTGCTTGTAATGAAAAAAAAAAACATGTGAAAGATGTCTGAGTTAGAGTTACAGACAGAGAGACCTTCTGATGTCTGGCTGCCTTTAACAGCCAAGCACCCAGAGACTAACAGCAGGGCAGAGCTTGCTTATAGAAAGAAGGGATGGTAAGCCCCCAAAACATGGAGGGTAAGAACATCCAAAAATAAAAATGGAAGGGAAGGACCACCTTCAACTGGGGAAAAAGAGCAGCATGATTCACTCAAAACTATCAACCTGCAGCCAGGTGGCATAGGCAGGCAACAGCAGACATACTGAAGGATGCAGATGTGCCTTCATGCCAGAATTCACCCATTACAGACAACGTATACGCAGACTGCAGCACACAGCAGAGGATTTTCAAACTATTTTTCTAGGTGTAACAAGGGTTCTATTGTCATGTGAATCAAAGCTTATAGACCTCAGCACAGCAAAAAAAATATCAACTGGATTGCTCAATGGAACCAATATTATAAGGGAAATAATTTTTCACTGGAATATTATACTGAAATTAATAGCGTTAGATCCTCTTAAAGAACGTGGGGTGGAAAAGTGGCAGCTTAGAGTTAATCCATGTTTAATGACAAATTCTATCTTATGAACACCAATTTATGAATTGCTTAAATTATTACTTTCTTAGCAGAAAAATAGCACGCTCAATTCCTGTACTGGCAAAACCATGTCAGGCTTAACACAAAGTCAATATTGATTTTTGGGTAGGAAATGAGAACTACCAAAAAAAAAGCCTCACCCACAAAATCCACAGCCCTCTAATGCTCACAATTATCTGCATGTACGTAATTACCCACAAGGGGCTTGGGAAATACCAGTGCAGAACAGATAAGAAAGTGTCACAATGCCATCAAGGCTTTTATTTTGGCAATTAGTACATTAGGCACTGCTGTAAGATCTGGCACTGCTCAACAACTGAAAATATTGCACTGCCAGAAGCATATGTACCTCAATATTCATTTTGCTATAGTCTCATCATGTTCAGTTGTCAGCTGACAGGAGGTATCTCAGTATATATTTCACTCCTGGATACTATATGATAAAACAATTAAAAGCTTTGCATGACATTCGTTAAGCACCACTAAAGGGACAGATGCTCATATCCCTCCAATCCTCTCAATTTCTGTGTTGTGAGAACTCCTTAAACCTATCATTCTTAACTCCCAGTAAAATAACCTGCTGCAGTGAACTCAAACAGATAAGGCAATGAACAATTACATCTCCTTCCATCATTATGCCACAGTAGACCCTACATTCAGCAAAGAAGAGCTGTCACTACTGCCAAATCTGGAGAGGGACGTCACAAAGGCAGTGCAAATTTCACAAGAGAAGCAGCATGTCTGCCACCAGACAGGTTCAGCAAGATAGACTGAACACCTCCCATAGCTGTACAAGTTTGCCTCTGACTTCTGGATCAGAAAGCTTCTTTTATTTACATCAGGTAACACATACAATTTTAACCCATGCCCCACATTAAGTGATGGAAAAATACATAATACACTGCACAGGTGGGTGCAAGTCTTCAGGAGAGTAATTTTGTGGTTGAACTCCTGGAAGGACCTTCTCTGAGGGTATGGGAGCTACTGCTTTTATTTTACCAGACTCGAGGGACAGTTCACATGACCATATGTACACACATACACAGATTCTCTGGATTCACTTTGACGCTGCACTTTGGTGCTCGGCTCGATCAAGTGCACATTCACTGCCATGTCACACAGCAGCAGGACAAGGAGATGAAGACAGTGCAACACCATTGGTGCCAAAAAGCTGATTTCCCCCAGACTTATGCATTTACTGCATCAAGAGCCTGATGAAGCAAATCAGGTAAGCAGGCAAGTTACATTTGTTAAAGGAGAAGCTGCTGCCCGAGCATTCACACACCATTCATGGCATCACACACACACACTTACTCCCCAGCATGCTTCCTCCTTCTTCAGGCTCGACCCTAGGTTTCCCACAGCAGTCTCAGGTATCAGATTTCATAAAATAATTAATTTAATTGGAAGCTACAGCAGCAGTAACAGCCCGGGCTTGGTGCCTCCAAAGAGAGTGACCCTGAACAAAGAAATCCCTGGCATTTATACCCTTGTGATCCATACACCCACCCCTCACATGACTTCTGTCCACACATCTTTCACTCAAATGGTGATTTTTGGTCTGGGGTCTTCTAACATCTAATTGGATTTTTATTCTGTGTCCAGGCAGGCAGGGTCTTATCTTGTTGGTTTGTAGTTTCAGCTAGGGTTGGAGCCTCTATCTTCTGGCTTCTGTTCCTTGTGCACCTGCCCTTGTTGGCAGAACATGGGCAACTGAAACGTCCTGGACTTGAGACACTACCAAAACATCAGTATACTATCCAGCACTTTCCCATGCTAAAAGACTAAACATCACCGTACATCTGCTAGGAAAATTACTAGGAAGAATAGCTTTCTCACAGTCTAAAGGTTTCAGCCAGTCTAGCTACTCATGCTAAGTGGAGCTAATCGAGCAGCACAAGTCACACCAAACTATAATCCCAAGTAATTTATTCTACTTAAAACTTACCGGTTTATGCCAAGCAATTAATATCCTTCAACAACATTTAATCACCGATTAGTTACAGACTAGCAGGCCCAGACATCAGAGCCCCTCCTGAGAGGCCCCGCACCGCAGCCCCACTGCCCCTATACACCTTGCCCTCCTCACCCCAGGCCCGGAGGCCAGCCCGGGCACCAGCCGCCTTACAGCAGGACGCGGCTCCAGCACAGCCCGCCGGGCCCCGCACGGCTCCGCCCAGCGGCACGGCAGGCGCCGTGGGCGGAGGGCGCCACGCCAAGGCCTGTCCCCGCAGCTGCCCCGGCCCAGCGCCGGGCGGGAGCCCCAGCGCTGGCGGCAGCATCCCAGAGCGCCCGCGCCGGGCCGGGCCGGGCCGGGCCCGCGCAGCGTTAACCGGGCCCGGGCCCGCGGCCCTCAGGCGGAGGCTCCGCCCTGCCGGGCGGGGCGGCTCCTCGCGTTCCCCGCGCTCCCTTTGTTCGCAGGCCACGGCCAGCGCTGCCCCTTTAAATCGCCCCAGCGCCGGCCCTACCGGCGCGCCGGGTTGAAGGCGCAGCGCGATTGGTTATAGTGCCTCCCTCTCATTGGTCTCCGGGAGGAACGGCGCGTCCCGCCTCCCATCTCTCATAGGCGCCGCCGGCCGCTCGTCGAGAGCCGGAGGTGCTGAGTGGGTGAAGCAGTGGTCCCTGGAAACAGTTCCGGGAAACCCCGCGTGTTGCCGGGGTCGCGCCGCCGTCCATGAGGAGAAGGAGGAGCGCGCGCCATTTGCCGTCGCTGCTTGGGCCCGAGCTGCGCCGCGCAGGCCCCGCTCCGGTGAGTCCCCGGGGTGCGCCGGGGGCGCCGGGGGGCCGCCTCGCGCAGAGGGTGGGTGCCCGGCGGGCGGGGGCGAGGGCTCCCGCGTAGGCCCCGCGGCGGGGTGGGCAGCCGCGGGCTCCGGGTAGGCCCGGCGCTGGCGGAGGCGGGCGCGGGGCGCTCGCGCCGCGTAGGAGAGCGGGTCGGGGGCGTCGCTGGGCGCCGGCCGCGGCGGGACGGGCGGGTGGGCTGCGCGCGGGAGCTGGCGGCGGGGAGCAGCCCGGGGGCGGGCCCTGCGGCCTGGTGGGGGAGGGCGGCCTGGCTCGGCGCGGGCCCTGCGTGGGGAGGGCGGGCGGGCGGGCTGAGGCGGCCCCGCTCCGGCCGGCCGTGCGGGTGCGGTGTGCATGTGGCGGGCAGCCGGGACGCGCTCTGCTCGCGGTGCTGCTGCGAGGGAAGTCGGTCCTTCCCCGATCCCCGCCTGGCGCTGCGGGGCTCAGGTGCCCCGGTTCAGCGGCCGCTCTCCGCTCCGCGCTGCCTTGTTCCTGCGGGGAGCAGAGGAAGCCGTCGGCAGAAAACGCGTCGCTGTGGCAGCGCTGTCGCGGATCTTGTGTAGCGTATATTGCGATATTGCTGGCTGTAGGGAGGGAAAACTGCATTGCACCTATTTGTAGCTCTCAGGCTCGCGCTTAATGCTTGGGGTGAGAGAGTAACACTTGTCAAATGCTCCGAAGGAGAAATTTTCCAGAATTTTGTTCCTAGGATATGGCTTTTCTTAAACGATCTTTTACCACAAGCTTTTACTAAATCTTCAACAGTTTTGTTTAAATACACCATTATTACTATTATTTTTAAAATGAGGCTCTGGTCACTGGGTCTTAGTGTTCTTCTTAACTGTCAGGTTTTGAATGTGGCTAATTATGTATTTAAGCTGTGCTGGACTACTCTTTTTGAAAAAGTTGCTTGGATTGCCCTTCTCCCATATACTGCACTAAAGCATCCCACCAGCAGTGATGTGTTCGTGCTGCAAAGGATGTTAATGTTCATGAAGCTCTTTTTTTCTTTTTATTTTTTTTTTCCTTTGAGATTATGCTTTGTATAACACTGAATTTTTTATATGTCTTCTAAAAGCAAAGGTAATCCAACTAGGTTTCTGCATCTTACAGGGTAATTTTTTATTTATTTATGTGAACTGTGGTGTTTGCAAACTAGCAGAGTTTGCTTGCTAATTTTGTATCCTGGAAACTATTTCCCATGAGTTCTTAATATCCTTCTCTCTCAGTTCTTCTGTCTAGATGTGAACACTATTGGAATAATATTTGATCGTCCCATTAACACTCAATTTACTAGTTTTGTCAAAAAAAGTGATACTCCCTGCTTTCTTAGGCAAAGATCTGAAAAATTTTTTGAGGATAAATTTGTCAGTGCAAAGCTCATTTTTGTTGAAGTGTTGCTTTGAATTGGAGTGCCATGACAGTTGTTCTGTACAACCCAAACAACCAGATGAGCTATGAAGGGCCAGCTCCACTTAGGGATGAGCGTGTACAGGCTTTATAGTTCAGGTTGGCAGGATGTAGTAGCTGCTGATGCAGTCAGTGCTGTATTTTAGTGGCACTGATGTGCACCTTGCTAACCTGTTGTGGTAAAGTCATCTCCTGATGATACTTGCATAGATACTGAAGCATAGTTTCTGTACGGGCTCTGCTGGTCTCTTGGTTAGCATCATGATGGAGGCTCTCAGATTTTTTTCATTCTCCGGGGTTATGAATTGGGAAAGGCTGAGAACTCTCTGCTGGAGGGGTGAGGGTGCTAACTACACTTAGTCGTAAAGACAGTCTGCTACTGAAATGCTGGTATGGAAACCTGGCTAATGTGTAAAGGTCTTCAGGGTGTGATAACTTTGAAACAAGTCTTCTTGTAATTCATGCTAATAAACACGTAGTATATCATAATTAAGCTATTAAAAGTGTACTTTCTGTGATTGAATAAGCTATGGTACATATGGCTGTAATGACTTAATGCAGAAAATAAAGGGATGTGCCAGTAATGTTTGTGAACAAGTGAGGCTTTAATAAACTCCCAGTTCAGTCTTTTAATGTGAGTTATCTTCCCCTCACTCATGTGTTTCTTATCTTCCTGTTTTGACAAGAACCTTCTTGAAGTGTAAGGCATAACTTTATAGGGATTACGCTTGTTTTCTTGTGGTTCATTAAAAAAAACCCCAAACAACAAAAAAAAGTGCAAAACAAAAAAAAATTCCCCTCAGTGCTGTTTTTAATGTGGTATAACTTAAATGTTTGACACAGACAATATATTGGATAGAAGGAATAGTAACATAAGCAAGTTGAATGACTAGTGCAAAGTTTTTATGTATGATTTAGTTATGCTTCCTGTGCACCTGAGCTGAACAAGTACAGTTTAGTTCCTCCATGAAATCAGAAGTTACGTAACGGAAGGCTGAAAACAGTACTGATGGATAATCACTGTGAGGTTGGTTATGGTAGTTTGAGATATTGTCCCTTTGTCAGAAATTGCCATTCCTGCTCATTTAAGTTGTTACTAAGCATGTTTTAGTTAACCAGGCTGAATTTATAATTAATTGGATGGAGTTATACTTAGATAGTCTGTGGGTGGTAACCTCTGCTAGAAGCATGATATAAAATACAGGGAATAGTAACATCATGGCTGTTCAATCGGTGATTGTCGGATTGAGGCTGAGATCAAGTTTCTGTTTTCAAGATGCTGTGCGCTACCAGGTTCAGGTGTGTGTTAATTTTTTTCCTTTCATTTTCTAGGAAAATTACTATTTGAGTTATTACACATGAAAAAGAAGCTTGTTTCTGGGTAACTTAGAAGCACCTGCAGTTTTAACCTTCTACTTGTCATATGATTAGAACTTAAAAAAGGGAGTAGTCACTTGGCAAATTACTGTTTTGAGATGTAGGAATTCTAGGTGAGAGATAGTGGATGGCTAAAAACGTGTTTTATATCATTCACGGTCTTCAGGAAAACATTGTTGGCAACAACAGTGTGAAGTTTGAAACAAGGCAATCCTCCCCTTCCCCGCACACACAGTTCTGCGGCTTTGAGGTGGTGAAGCTAGGTGGCACCAGTGGAAATTCTCCTTGCCTATGTAAAATTGCCCCAATGTGTATTTATTACTGCTGCTCATTTGGTAAGCACATTTTTGAGTACGCTGTTTTAAATTCATCCATTTCAGCATGTTTTAAAAACAAATACATATCCCACACATACTAATATACATAATCCTTTACTTATAATCCACGCTTAAAATCTTTTCGTTTCAACCAGTCTCCCTCTTTTCTAGATATTTGAGTTACTTAATGCAGATGAAAAACTCTTGAGTGCATGTGGGTGCTCTTCTGTGTGGCCTGGCCTGTCATAGGCTGAGTCACATGGACACACTGGGCATACAAACACAGATATCATTCCTCTCTTTCTTTAATATGCTTTTAATATATTTTTAGAGGAGAACAAAAATGTTAATAAATTCAATGTGTGTTTTCCTTACTGATAAAGTTCAGTTAAAAATATTTTCCTTGATAGTTTACATCTAGCTGATGTTATCTAGAGGGAGAGCTAAAAGATCTTTTTCAGCTATGACTTTCACCCACGTATCTCTGCTGAACTCAGAATGCAGATTCAGTGTGTAAGAGATGTAATATTGCTTGTTGGTGATCATTCAGGAAGAAAAGTCAGTCTAATCTCAGGTTTCAGGCCACGCTTGCAAAGCCAGCAGGGAATCTGTTGCTACAACTGCGAAAAGAAATAAATTTCTTAAGGATGCTGTCAGGACCTGGATGTTTTGACAGCTATGTCACTTCAGATTTTTCCAGAGTAAATTTCTTTAAGAAAGTCTTCTAAATTAAGTTTGTGTGACAGGAAATAGCTAAAATTTGAACACCCAAACAGAACTTTTCTGGCTGGTGAACACGCACTGCATCTGACTTAAGTTCTTTATGAGGATACTAATTATTAAGCAAAAATAAACCATGCAGCTAGTGAATTTAAATGCTGAGACTTAATTTACATTGTCTAAAAGCCTACATGAAAAAACATTTGATCAGCTGTGATGCTGTGTAGTAGCCTGATACTTAGTGTTTAGATATTGCTCCACACACTGCTCTGTATTTGTCATGTAGGTAGGTATCTTCTCCTGCCATTAGGCTGCAAATCTTACCTGTCAGAAGTTTGAGTTACTGAACTGCAGATGAGTTGTTTCTCACTGGACACACATTTTGTTCAGTTATAGGCAGCACTGAGAACAGTGCTAAACTTTTGCATATGTGACACTTGAAAGCTAATCTATGTTCACAAAAAAAATGTCTGGGGGCATCACCGTAAACCATTGAAGTTCAGAAGGTACTTGTAATTGTTTCAAATAACTTTTCTGTATCCATTTATTGGCTTAGCCTCACAGTTCTTGGTGTGGTGGGTTTTTTTGGTTTGGTGGGTTTTTTGTTTTTTTTTTTTTTTTT
>RSEF01000023.1:175570-267366 GCA_003993805.1 Himantopus leucocephalus
TTTTTTGGCGTACAGAGATGACAATATATGTGTAAGTAACTCATTTTATAAGGCAGTAAAAAGATGAAAACAGAAAAAAACCCTCCATATATCTTTTTGTGTGTATCATCCTACACATCTTTAAGAAGAGGGATTTAGAATGGTACTGTATCCAAAGCATTTTCAGTTTAACTAAAGCCCCTCTGCCCTACACTGTTTCAAATTTGAGATCTTGCAGAGGCTATCTAGCAAGCAGACATCTAGCTGATGTTATGTTCTCTGTGATTTTTGTAAACTATAGAAGCTTCATGTTCAGTTAGTGTTTTGAGAATTCAGTTAATACTTGTAATGATAGGTAAGCATTATTGTAGTCTTCAGGTAGCACTTTTATTATTATTCTCTAATTAGGTTATAGTCACAGTTGCTTTTAAGTAAACTGAATTGGTTAGAAAGCAGTTTCTCTTTATCGGGTAGCAGAATGTGTGTATATATTTCTGTGCTATGTAGCTACAAAAAACTTCCTTTATTTTCCTCACCGATTGCATAAAGCAGGTGGCATCTGACAGAGAAACAATGTGAGGCTGTATTACGTCTATCTAAAATTGCCCTTCAAGTCAAGACAGCTTTAGTAAAATCATTACTTTTCTGTCTGAAGAAAAATGATTTTTTTTTTTCTTTGCTCAAGCTTGCAAATCTTCATAGGATATCTTCCAAAAAGTTCATGAGCTGTAGTCTAGAAGGGATGGGTATACAAGTGCCTGTTAGAGGTGTAATTATGTTTGAAGACTCGTTTTGCAGCATAGTAAATAGCTTGAGGCTTCAGCATTTTTTAAAAGAACTGTTCTTGAATCATCTTCATACGTGTATTCTAGTACTTAATTGCATTGCTCCGACCATGCTGCATATGTCTATCTGGTTATCATTTCACTGCTGATCATCGACTTCTTCCCTATCTTTTAAAGCCCAAGGCTCATTTCATTTCTGAACTTAACAGCTGATCATCCTAATGTTCTCTGCTGGGTAGTTGAATTGTCTCTTGTCAGCCTTTTTATTTGAGAGTACTAAATGTCAGCTGGCTGGCTAATTGAGAAATTGAAACTGTTTTTAATGAATTGGGCAAAGCCCACTGGAATTGTCCGAGAAGACAGTTGTGCATTTTTCAGTGCACATATTTGGAATCAGTTTGTTAATTCTGAAAGCAAGTCTTTTTAATATAAGAACTGAAGATGCTGCAGTCATGGCTTCCTTTTAAACCAATAAGTTATATATTATTAAAAAAAGTACCTGTGATTTGTGGAGCTTCTATTTGAGTAAAACTGAAAGCGTGGAAACAGTTCAGTTGCAGCTTCAAATAATGTGCATTAGAGTGCAATTTTCTATCCTTACTGAGTTCTGACAGTGTCGTAAGAAAGTGTTTGACTAGTCTTATGGAGCATGTTGGGTTTGAAGGAAGACATGGCAACAAGCCAAGAAAGTGAAAATTAGCAAACAAGTATTGACATTTTTATACATTAAGCTACCCTGCAGGGTTATGTGTTCACTAAATTTTAAATGATTGTTTTAAAAGTAGAGGAATGGGAAATGAAAATAGCACTAGCTCTTCTGATTCTTCGTTGAAGGCTGTTATTATCGTATCCCCGTACATTCTAGCTGCTATGGTTACCAGTTAATTTACTGACAATCAGCAGATAAAGTTTAGACATCGTTATGTACATGAAGTACGTTTTTAAAAAATTATGTAAATTCTTCCATGTACATTTTCCACAGTATTAAGGGTTGTACTTTCTTTTGAAACTTAGATCAGCTGCATCCAAAAAGTATTAAATAAAACTTTTGATACAGGTGATTTGCAGCATGTATACAAATTAGTTTAGATAAATCATGCATTGTCCTACAAACTAGTTATTTCTGGCTTATTGTAATATAGCTCCTGAATTTTTTCCAGCAGCATAATAAAATGGCTAATCAGGTGAATGGTAATGCGGTACAGTTAAAAGAAGAGGAAGAACCAATGGATACTTCCAGTGTAACTCACACAGAACACTACAAGACACTGATAGAGGCAGGCCTCCCACAGAAGGTGGCAGAGAGACTTGATGAAATATTTCAGACAGGTATAATATGCATTTCTTGTTTCTGACTGGTTATGAAAGTGAGGGCATACCATTTTCAAATTTTTATAGATTAAGGTTTAAAAATTCATTGTTTTTGATCTGTGTAGCTCTGAATGTTTTGCTACTTTGACTTCCCTAAAGGCAAATTGGGTTTGACATTGACTAATTACTTGACACATCCTTAGTGTTGTATGTGATATCTTAGTTGCTTTAGGGCACAGAGCACTAGTTTCTTAGATGTTGTCAAATAAAGATGTATGTTTAAGCATACTAAACTGTACATTTTTTTTTCTTCAATCGAAATCATCATTTTGCTTTTACTTTTCTACTGTCAACTCCTCACAGCGGTTCTTAAACACTCAAAGGCTGGATAGGTGACTTAGTGAGGGAAGCAACTAGCTTGTCTTGCCTGGGACTACATTTGAATTGAGTCTGCCTGTGGATTTTTTTGTTCTCTCTAGTTCTGAGTGGACAGTTTAATCCATGTTGGTTATTACACTGAAATGTTCAGTTTGACACTAACTGCTTTTCAACAAAGTAGAGGACTAAGCTATCTAGCAAATCGAGTAATACCTTGCTGGTAGCAAGTGGTCTCTGCAACTTCTAGAGAGGTTTCTTTATATACAAAGGTTTTTCTATTTTATTTTTTGTAACCCCCTTATTATTTTGTCCTATAGACAGAGGCTTCCTTTTCCTCTTTAGAGTGTGTTCTGTGAACAGATTTACAAGAAGCAGTAGAAATGCTCTATGCGATGATCTTGAATGCCTTGGTGGCAAGATGAGTTTTTGTTGAAAAGAATCAAAATTCCACTGATCAAGTGAAGGCAGTTCAAAAACAATACCTTACCAATCTTCAGTATGATACTCTGGCTCACGTGGATGATGTCTTTTGGAAGTCATTCACAGTGAGCTTTCATCAAGCCTTTAGCAGCTTTTATTGGCTTTAGACATGCACTTTCTAACTGTGGGTCATGATGATGTGCACTTGATGGTTTGAGAGAAGGTATAAATGCCTGGGCAGAGGAACTTGTGGGGCTGGAACAGGTGTTGCAGTTAGGTTGTGTTGTGAGGAGTTCTCAAGGGATTTAAAAGCTTTTCAGCCCAGAACTTGGCTACCTAGTATAATTCCACTGCATGAATAACCTGAAAACATTTATTCATACTTCCTTAATGCCACTGAAGATGTTTGCATTGTGCAGGGGTTTGTCAGTGAAGCAAACTACTTTTGACACCCGAGCTAAATTTGGGGTTGAACTTTAGGATTTTTAATCTGCTGAGGTCTTATATGAAAGATACAGGTGCCTTCCAATATGCAGGATCACTTCTGAAATGTAGTCCTTGGGCTTGGCACTACTGTGCATTTTTGAAATCAAGTAGCAGTTAAATCTGTGTATTTTTGGACATCAAGCTGTTGCAAAGTATGTGGAGTTCTTGGTATCTGTCCTAAATTTCATTGTGTAGTTTAAAAAGTGCAAATCTTAGGCTGTACTTCCCATGCTCCACAGCTTATGCAGGTGCATTACAAAAGGAAAGAAATGACCTGTAAAGATCCTTAAACAGAAGAAGTGCTTCAGAACTGGTCCAATGTTTCTTGGGGGAGTCTGTACCTGTAAAATTAACGTTATCCTTTTCGGGTACATAGCAGGACTTGAAATAATAACTTTTTGAACTCTAGCTCTTGAGCTGCATAGAGCAACAAAATGAGTAAAAAATAAAAAAAAAATCAGACATATAGGAAGTCCACTGATTTTTGCTTTTTGAAGTTGGAGGGAAGAGTGAACAAACCATTCTACTTCCTAACGTTTTGTGGGGTAGAGCTTCATAAGTATTTGATTGTCAGTTAGGTAGTTCCTTTTTCACGTACAGTAGGATACCTGTAATGTTCACACGTCAGCTTACTCTAGAACAGCTCCATTCAAGGGAAGGAAGTGTGAAGCTTAAAATGAAAGACAAATAAACAAAATCCAAATTAGTAGAAGTGAGCCAGAGTTCACTGTTTCAAACCCTGGTGTGTAATACTGCTTTTATGCAGCAGATTGGATTCCTGAGTGTTACAAAACTGTTACACATGGGGTATAATCTTGCACGTCAGTTAGTGCTTAGGTATATACATTTTAATTTAACTTTTTTCATTGTTGTACTCATGTTCTTTCATATACTTGTGTAGGAATATGTAATTATATTAAATGTATAATTCTGTTGCTATGGAACGTAACTTTCTGACTTTAAAAGCAAACTGCATAGTACTTAGTTTTTATGAAATTCAATAGAAATCTGTAACTTCTTTATCTTTAACTTTTAGGGTTGGTAGCTTATGTCGATCTTGATGAAAGAGCAATTGATGCTCTTAGGGAATTTAATGAAGAAGGAGCCCTCTCTGTATTACAGCAGTTTAAAGAAAGTGACCTGTCGCATGTACAGGTAAGGTGAGAGCTCCAGGAGTGTGAGCACATAAGTATAAATAGTGTTCTGGCACTACAAGCAGGAGAGTTGTAACTTAGAAATTCATTGATGTTGCTGTATTCTAACATTTCAAACCCAAATCACAAGCCTGTTAAAAATTGCCTTAAATGTGTAGGTGTTTGAATGCAAAGCAGAAGCTCCCAGATAATAGAAATGAGTGTCCTATTGAGAAAATAAGGTAAAAATACTATCTGGAATCTGGTGATTTTTTTTCAATCTGACAAGTTTATTGCTTAATTGATATACATTTTTCTGAAGGATTCTCTTGACATTTTGTTTATTGCATTGGCTTGGTATAGTGACCTCAAGGTATGGAGTGTAAGATTCGGTGGATTCCCAGGGCTTTTCATACGCACAATTGAATTATTTTGTAAATTGTATCTACAGAACAAAAGTGCATTTTTATGTGGAGTTATGAAGACCTACAGGCAAAGAGAGAAACAAGGCAGCAAAGTACAGGAATCGACAAAGGGACCAGATGAAGCAAAGATTAAGGTAACATTTAGAAAATACTGATTATTCTGTGCTACCTGGTCTATTACCTATATGCAAACGGAAGTAATTTTGGATGTACTTAAAAAGCATCAATACTACCTGGATAAGTATATTCACGCTTGGTTTTAAAGAAATGTATGCATGATAGATTCAGAAGAGAGTGCTTGTTTGAAATGCAGATCTTCCTGATTACACAATTGCCAAAATGCATGAACTTAATGTTATGTAAGGTCTATGAAAATACTTATATGTATTGAAGAATTGTCTTAGTTGTCCTTTTATATTAAAGCTTTTACGTACTCATAAAATTACTTTGAGACCAATTGGACATTTCAACAAGGTATTGTTGAATATATTAAGAAACTCTGCTGTTGTGCAAAAACCTAAGTATGGAATGGGTGAAAAGAACTGCCTGGTGTTCTTGGGGTACTACATATAAAATGGAAAACGAGGGAAAAGAAAAACGAGTTCTTTCCAGTGACCTTGTAGTATAAAACAAATGTTGCTGTTTGTGGTGGTGTTTTTTGAACCCCCCTCCCCAATAACAGGGTTTTTTTTTTTGTAGGTTCTGTCTGTCCATATACACCTTATCAACTGTGGCAAGGAGCAGATAAGGAAATACCTTAGGACATGTTTTTTATTCTTTATGTTTTAACCCGCTATGCTCCCCCCCCTATAACTAATGTGACAATTTTTTTTTTTTTCAGGCTTTGCTAGAGAGGACTGGTTACACTTTGGATGTAACTACAGGACAGAGAAAATATGGGGGCCCTCCTCCCGATACTGTATATTCTGGTGTTCAGCCTGGTATTGGAACAGAGGTTAGTATATACAGACTAATCTGTTATTTTGTTTGTGCAGACTGATAAAGAAGAAATACTTGAAAATATATAACATTACAAGTGAAAGTTTAAAGTAGTATAGAGGAAAGTATTCTTCTATGTTTGTGTGTCTTAATCAGTCTTTCTTACTCTTACTTACTTGACATTAGGAAACATTTCTTTACAGGGAGTGTGGTCAAACACCGGAACAGGCTTCCTAGAGAGATGGTTGATGCCCCAAGCCTGTCAGTGTTTAAGAAGCATTTGGATAATGCCTTTAATAATATGGTTTAACTTTTGGTCAGCCCTGAAGTGGTCAGGCAGTTGGACTAGGTGATTGTTGTACGTCACTTCCAACTGAACTATTCTATTCTATTAATGGCTAAAAATACTCAACTGATCTTCAGTGTTCTGTCGTGTTGGTGATGGTTAGCCTCTTTAGGAAGTCACAGGAAAGCTGTAAATTTGGTGGCACTTTAATACTTTAATGAGTATGTTTTTATACTGTCAAGTTTCCTGAAGCTTGTTAGAACAGGTAACTTGTGGAAACTCCCTTAAGATAAGAATGTAAATGCTCCTCCCATGAATCTGCATTAGAGTCTGTAGCAAAACCCAGCCAGCTATGGAAACCATACCTCTACCAAATTAACTTCTCTCTGGCATTTTGTAGGTTTTAAAGACTGAATACTGCTTTAGAGATGCTGCTTGGTTTGACTGTCTGAGATGCTGAACACCTTGCTGAAGCATGTATGGTTTATTAAATCTAGTCTTTAGCTCTTGCTGTTGAGCTCTGAGGCATAGTAATCAACAACTTAAACATGATTTGGTAGACTAGGCAGAGCATGTTTGAACACAAGTGACTGGAGGTTATTGTGGCACCTTTTTTTTTTTTTCCGCAGAACGAGGTGGGTGTTTTGTTTGTGTGGTGGTTTTTCGGTTTTGGCTTTTTTTTGTTTTGGCTTTTTTTTTTTTTGTTTTGTGTTTTTGGTGTGTTTTGGCTTTTTTTTGTTTGTTTTCATTTTCTTAAGATTTTGAGAACAGCTTCTCTTCTGTCCTCAATAGTTCTGGTTATATAGGGGTGTAAAATGCCTCTTCTAATACAGTGGGTAAAAATATAAAAGAACACGAGATGTATCCCTTTGGATTGTGGCAGTGAATCTTTTGTGTTTGAAGCTCTCGTAGCTCGTGCCAGCTCGCATATGTTGATGCCAGAGCTGTCACTGATGTCAATAATAGCAAACCTCTGGTTGTTAAGAATACCCAAGTGCTGTTACTGATTTTAGGATACATACTAGGTAGACTTTTTTTCCCCCCGAGGTGTATCTTCCTACGATAAATATTTGTACACCAACTAATTTGTCTTTTTAAAACATGAAGTGGAATTCATTACATGTTAACTGTAGCTTTAACTCTCTTTCAATACGTACTTGAACATTGTGCAATAAAACTGAAATATTGATAAATAACCTTATGTCTGTTCAGCATGTTGAATGGTCACAAATTGTCACAGTGAATGTTTTGGATGTCCAATGTATTTTTTCAAGTGGGTGGGCTTTAAGAGAAGCTGGACCTTTCTGAAATGTGATTCTGTAATAATGACAAAGTAGTTACAGCTCTGTGGAAGCTTGGAGCAGAAAAAAAATTGCAATAGGATTTGATATTTGAGTATTTGTTTTATTTAAGGACTTGTTGCTCCAATGTAAAGCATTTTGCTTATAGTGAGGTCATACGACGCTGATATTTGGAGACGTTTATGGGAGTGTTGATTTGATGAGAATAGAAGCAATTATTTGGGTGTTGCCTTTTGGCTGGCTTTGTCATTTGCATCTGCAAACATTGATAACTTTATCCTCAAGGGGCTTGTACAATGCTCCTTTGTTTTGCTTAAAGTTTCTAAGATCTTTTTTCTCTGCTTTTTCTTACCTCCTGTTATGCCAGCTGTTCTTAAAGATGGTCAGAAGGGTTTTAAAGATAGATTTATTTATTTATTTATTTTCCCCCTTCCAAATGACAAAGTCTAGTCAGTAAGCACATCAGGAAGTTCAAGGTCATGATTGAACCTGTGCGTCCTGCTAGCAAACTATGCACAAACTTCAGTTTGGATACGGAAACGGCTTGAGCTGTGTATTTCCTTGCTTACCTATTCTGCAAGGTTTTGGTCCCTAGCAGGTTGTTCTGTAGTTTATTCTAAACACTTTGAATACTCTCAATCACACTGTTGTGACTAGTTTTTGATACAGGAGTTCTTTTGGAGGTTCTTCTATAAACCACCAGATTATATTTAAGAAAATGGGCAACTTCATGAATGTTTTTCAGGTTATAGAATATTTTCCGTTCTTTGAGATGATGAAGCTTTTACGTATACTGTGAAGAAGATCCTTAGAATCATCACAGTAAGGATGATTTCTAAAGGGAACATTCATATTCCATGAAGAAAAATATGATCAGAGACATGATTTGAAGAACAGGGGGCTTCATTGGTACATGAAAAATACCAACCCTTTGCCCAACTACAATAGGGATAGGAGGAAAGCGCTTTTCAAAATTAGCATGGTGCAGCTAGCATGAAGAGAGTAATTGACTTAAGTCTCTACTAATTGTTGGATTGGTTTCAGTTTTATTGAGGGGTCTCCAGATAAAGTAAGTCCTACTCTTGAAGTTCTCAGAGACTTCCACTTCAGTGTTTTTTCAGTGAAGTGAAATACAAACTTGAAAATTCTGTGAATAGATTATTTGGCCATAATGGGCTAACATGATGTGCAAGGTTAGGTATCTATATGATTAGGCTGTATAAAATGGAGAAATTGCTAGGTGTTCTTTTCAGAGCTGAAATTTACTGGATAAGTATGATAAACATTATCTTTGAATGTCATTATCAAAAATGCAAAATTACTTTTAGCTCTGTGAATGGTAAGTTGGTATTGCATCTGCTCGTCTGTTAGGTGCATGGTCAGAATTTGTAACAAAGTCAGAGAAGGGTTGTGAGGCTAACTTGCAATCTAAAGAATGATGTATTACTGGAGATGTTGGGGAATTTAACCTGCTTTTGTCCATAATAAATTGAATAGGAAGAATCAGATACTGTAATAACTCTAACTTACGAAGTGATGGTATAATAAACACAGCAGGAGTTGAACTAGACAAAGCTTGTGCTGGATTTAGTACACAAATGGAATGTCACTTTTGTACTGGAAGAACTGTGGAGGTTCAAAGGTTTTTCCACTGTGCCGGAGGTTTTTTCCACTTCCATTTTTTTAAAATGAAGATTGTGGGTTTGGATGAGATGGAGTCATGTGGCCTACATTAATTAATGCTTAAATTTGGCATTTAGGAAAAACTGACTGCAAAGAACATGAAGAGCACTATTTAAAGGAGAGAGGCTTTGAAGAAGCTCTTGCAATGCTGCAGTACATTTCTGTTAGCTTTCGATGACAACAAAAGAGGCTCAGTTGTTGAAGTAACTGAAGTATGCATCATCTAGTGGATTGCACCCCTCAATAATGCTCAGTAAAGTTGTTCAGGAAACTGAAATAAATTTTATTCCTAGCTAAGGTTTTTCATAATTAATCTAAAACAGTAATAAGGAAGAAGTAAAGTGGAGTACTTGTACTTTGTACAGGTCCTTTAGGAAGCAAAACTGGAAAAAGTCTTATGGCCAGTGATTCCAACAAAGGCTCAGAAGTGATGCAGTTGCATCCTACTTAGACAAGGTCTCCTATATTGTTTCACTGATAATGCCAGTTTTCAAAGTTTTTCCACAGTACTTGTGTTGTGGAACTAAAAAATGAAACAAGACACGTGGTACTTACATTCTTTGGTATTTCAGCAACTTTATTCAAGCTTTTCAACATATCTAAACAAAAGTTATTGCAGATGTTTCTTCTGACCCTTGCAAGATGTTCACCTGGTGTTTGTCATGTCTAGTATTGATCTTGTAGTTCATTAACATATTAAGTTTACGTGCTCAAAGCAAATTCATTTAGGTGTGAATTACTCCCACAGAGTTATCTAGTCCTTCCGTTATAAATGGAATTTACTCTAGAATATAGGTCAGATATGAATGTATTCAAATTAAATCCTTAATTCTGTTTCTCATACTAGCTCCTAGAGTGTATTACCTGAACTGAACTGTAGTAGCAGTCTTGTGGAATTGTCGGTGGTCTAAAGTTTGTAGAGAGTGAGCCGAAGAGACTGGAAAGAAAGGAGGAAACAGAAGCTTTCAGGATGGTAAATCTTTGCTAAATAGCTGGAAAAGTAGACTTTGTATTTGGATTAGGGTTTTTCTTTTTCTCAAGCCTGTTCTGGTGTATCACCTTCAGTTTCTGCTGGAAACAGTGGCATCTGAAACAAAGAATTTAATGTGTACTTTTTACATTTGACTGACTTAAAAACAGGTAAAGTTTGTGGAGAGTTGAAGTGACAGTTTCACTGTCTTGGTGGCAAGTTGGAGTTCCTGTCTTGTGCAGTTCCAGTTTTTTGTCTTTAAAAACTGTGCATGGGTTTTGGAATGAAATCTAGGGTAATGACAATAGAAATACCTAACTGTAGGGATTTCTAAGCTTTTTGGGGAGACTAGGGGAAATCCTGTTGGCTCTACCATTAAGTTTTTGCTCTGTGTGATAAATCTGTTCCTTTTTTTCCCCAATAACAAATAAACCATGGTCAGTTGGCATTCACACTGAACTGAAAGAGGCCAAGCTAAGAGAAGATCTGGAAACTGAAGTTCAGGAATATCTGTATAACATAAAGAAACATCTAAAGGTTCTAACTTTCCTTTGGTGGAAAATAATTTGTGTTGCACGGTTTTTTTTTTTTTTTTATCACAGTCATCANAGTCATCACGATCTCCTCATGGGTTTGTTCATATCAATGCTTACATGGACATTGTGAGTGTCTTTAGTTTGGGAATTGTCTGCTAAGCCTTCAGTACTAGATATGACTACGGCAAGGCCTTGCCTAGATGGAAAAGGTTGACTCCTAGCTTTTTTTTAGTACAAAAAATATTTGAAGCTAAAATAAATAGAATTTGATCTTAATGGGTGTTTAAGATCTTTTGCTTGTATTACCAATTCAGATACTCTGAGAATTCAGCGGAGAGCTGTAGCGGTGAAACAATTTCAGGAGGGGGAAGCTTTCTGGGCAGACCTCAGCTGAAGAAATTAAACTCCTTAACAAAACTTCACCAAAGTTTATTGCCGTCACTCTGTAAGGAACAAAAACATGAGGACTCCAGAATTTCTCAGACAAATACTAAAACGTTCAGTTGGTGGAAATTGAAACCAATACAGGCTAGGAATAAGATTACAGTATATACTAAAAGTGGAAAATGTGTATTGGGCAATTTAGGGATTTTTGTAGACTCTTTCTCCTTCTCTGTAGCTTTCTAATGAAGATTGGGCTACAGAATGATTTGAAAACACTGCAAAAGCAAGGAAGTCCTTGGCCTGCTTTGGTATAGGATAACCAGCTACATAGTCTGTAGGGTCTTTGTTTTCAGTTGCCAAAATTATAACCAGGTAAGAACCACTTACCTCTTCAGTGGCAGAAATTTACAACCTCTTCAATATAAATAACAAAACCAGGTTTTCCATATGTAAAACTTAGTACTAACAGCGGGTGGTTTAGAAGACTTAATAGGACATACAAAGATGTTGGCCACAGTGAAGCCTGCAGGAATGGCTACAGTGTTTCTGCTGTGGTGGTTTATGCTGCAATGTACTTCCTTTCCGAGGAACTTTCAAGTATTAAAAGTAAGTTTGGATTCCTGAAAAAGCTTTGTTTAAGTGTCCTCTTCCTTTTTAGGTTTTTGTTGGTAAGATTCCCCGAGACTTGTATGAAGATGAATTGGTACCACTCTTTGAGAAAGCTGGTCCAATTTGGGATCTGCGCCTCATGATGGATCCTCTTTCTGGTCAAAACAGAGGTTACGCTTTCATTACCTTTTGTAGTAAAGATGCAGCACAGGAAGCAGTCAAACTGGTGAGTAACTTATTTTCAGACTGGACAAGATAATGTAGACAGCAGACACGTTGGTAATCTCTTAGATAATGAAGTCTTTGAAGTGTTTCATTAAAGCATCCATTGACAGATTCAAAATTTTACTTTCTTAAAAACTGCCTCCTGATTTCATTTAGTATATACAAATAATGTTCTACTTCTAGGACTGTAGTCTGCTATAGCCTGCTGCAGTCTGCTGGAAGTACTTGGGTGATTACAGTAAGAGCTTACTTGATTACAAGTGGAAAATATATTCTTTAAGCTTCACTGTGTTAAAAGTTTTATCACCCTTCCTACTATAAAGAGCTAATTAGAGATGCTTTGTTTTGCTGCTGCTGCTGTGGAGGAGGTCTCTGACTTGGTGCTCTTTATGGTGGCCTTTAGTTCTTCCCAATGGCAGTCATGCAGTCAGCTCACTATGTGGAAACCTGGCTTGACCTGCATCGAGGTGATTTGGCAAAGGACACAGAGCAATCCCTTGAGAGTTAAAATGAGAGATAGCAGTCTTGACTGGGGCCCTGGTTCATCTGGCCTTGCCTCTGCCTGAGAGGAGGCAGCAGAATTATTGTATCTCCCAAGGGTTTGAATGTGGCTGTGAAATACTGCTTGTACTTTGAACCAAAACAGGTGAAATGCTTGATCTCGTTTGCCTGAGCAGAATTCAGCCGATCCTGATGAATGGGAGAAAAACCTAAACATCTAGTTAAGCTGGGTGGAAAAAAAGACCAAACCCAAAACCTAGAGAAACAGTGACTCCTTCTGAAGCAATAAAACAGAGTAATTGCCTCTAAATGTTCCAGTGATTGTTCCTTCAAATATTTTCATGCATTTAGAAATAGTTGGAAGTCGTTAGGTTAGGCTCTTCCAGGGCTAGGAATTAAATGTCCCTGCTTAGGCTGTTTTTCCTTTCTAGAACCTACTTGGATGTTTCCTGAAGGAGGTGCACAAAAAAATATGTTTTTGCAATTGATTGCTTTGGGTTTCAGTGTTTGAAGTTTGTGGATATGAGTTACTGTCACTCATGAAGTAAAAATTGTTTTGAAACTTTTTTCTTTTTTTGACCAAGTTGAAGGTGCTCAGAGGTGTTACTTTAAATTTTTACTGATTGAGGGAGATGAAAGGGAAGATGCTGAAGTGACAGGAGGTGTAGCAAGCGATGTGCCACTGATGGAAGACTGGCCTCCATACCCTGGATATTGCACCAAATAAGTGAATTGGTGTGAATATATTCCTGAAGTCTTGTATCTGGATTTTCTTCCCCCTCCTCCGCTCTACCATTATCTGGTAATGGGGCCAGGCTTGTATTTAGTTGAAATATTTTCTACAGACTACTGGGGAAAGGAAAATGGGGCAGATACATGCTAAATTTTGGAGCTAATTAAACCTTGATAACAAAGTGAGGTTCTTTCAGAAAATAAACTTGAAATTTTGAAGTCTTGGTTTCTCTACACCAGGCGGGCCTTCTGCTTGTGTTTGCAGGTACTAGTGGGAATGGGATTGGTTGTAGGTAAAATGGTTTTGTAAGGTAAAATATAATTCTAAAAGTGGATTCAGATTAAGTTCATGGCACTGGAACACAAAGTTTTATTGTGTTATGAATCACTGTTGTATGGGAAGCAACACTCTGAAATGGTTTTGTCTTCCTTAAAGTGGTCTTGTTTGATAGCCTGTGGTACCTTAGCGTTGTTCTAGTTGTTCTTGAATATGAAGGTTACTGAAGTTATTGCTCGGTCATCTGTATGGCTATGTCTCAGTTAGGGTAAAAATGGCTGAAAATGGCAAAAAAGAATTGGATGAGGTTTTCAGAAGCTGGCTGATGATCAAAAAAATCCTACCTAAAACAAAAACGATGTCTACCTTGAAATCTTTCGTTTTTTCTTTTCTTTTTTTTTTTTAAGGTTGAACTTTTAAACAGCTATCAGAAGTGTTAGTGTTGTAATCCAACTGTAGGTACAAGCATGAAGCAGTGGGCAAAACTTTTTTTAATGGGAAGTTTTAAAACTTAACAGTAAAATTCATAGTCCTAGTATTTCCAAGGTCAAAAAAAATCCCTGTGGTGGGGGTGAGGGGGGACAAGGTCACGTACTGATTTGGGCTTTTGAGTATCTTGCAGCAAATACACTCAGTGTTTAAAAACTATCAAAGTAAAGTGGAAGAACACATAGTATCTGTAATGCTATGTAATAATAATCATCATTATAGTAATCTATAATGCTTATTAATAACAGCAGCAATGATTGACGTTGAGTCCCAGCACATGAAGCAGTCACAATTGTCTAGAAAGATCTGTCTAGTCTCAGATAAACAGTAGGTGAATGAATTCACCCCGTGCGGTTTGTTACATGTTGTTCCTTGTACATCAGTTTCTTTGTAGCTTTCAGTTCCGCAGAACTTACGATGTTTCTGTGGAAAACCTAAACTCCGCAACATTCTTCCAAGCAAATGCTGACCCAAGTACTGCAGTTCTAGTGATTCTCTGGCAATGTGAATTCAATATGCTATGTATAAAAATAGTACATTATGAAGAAAATAACTGATTTTATGATTTTGGGGATCTTTTTATCCACATTATTGTGGATAAAGCAAATTAATGGCTGTTTATTTTCTCAGTGTGACAACTATGAAATCCGTCCTGGGAAGCACCTTGGAGTATGCATCTCTGTGGCAAACAACAGGTTATTTGTTGGGTCAATTCCAAAGAACAAGACTAAGGAAAACATATTGGAAGAGTTCAGTAAAGTCACAGGTAAGACCTTCTTAATGAGTTTGTCACACTGATCCCAAAGTACTATTCAGTCTCTCTTTTGTAGGTCTACTTATTTGACAGATGTGTTCAGCTATCATTTAAAACTATTTCTAAGTTGGATTCCAAGTTTATTTCTGGTGGAAATTTTATGTATCAGATATACTTTATGGTGGAGTGTTAAAGAACTAGTGTCTGTTTTACTGATTGTTAAATGAATGATGTTGTAGTTTTACAATTTGAGATGGAAATGGCACAAATGATCTCAGAAAAAAAGTGAAGGTCTAATTCTGTTAGCTGTTCTAGCTTCCTGTTGAAGGCTCTATATTCGTAACTGGATCTACAGTAGATTCTGCTTTCACAACTGAGAAGTATTGTTGAGGAATGATGATGATGAGGGAATACTAAATTGTTTGAGAGGGAATGTTATTGTAGAAATAGTTAATGACAGGTTAATTTCTGTCCCAGTTCTTCACTGTTGTTTCCCAGTATATGCAGCAAGTAGGAAGAAAAGAAGTCGGCTTATCACTGGAAGGATGCTTCTGCTTTAAATAAGAGACTGAAGTCTTGATCACTGCTCTTGTTCTTGTAGGAGAGTTTTAACCTACTGCTTCTTTTTTAGGGTTGCTATTTATAAGTACTTCAGGGAAATGTGAAAACAGAAGGTGAATATTCATTTAGTTATCTCTCCTCTTTTTGGAGAGATGTAGAAGAAATTCTTTCCAGCTTCCCCTGGAGTTAGGGAGATGCCACGTATTAATGCTGACTGCTTTTCAAAAATGTCAAAATGGTAAAACAAAATATAGAAAACTTACACTGTGTGAACTGTTCAGGTTGATGTTTTGCAGCGCCTAATTGTGAGGTAAGTTTGTTCTGGAGAATTTCACCTGCTAGGTGACCTGTGTCTGGGTAAATTGGATGGATCTCTTCTTATTTGTTTTGCTTTTCTTGTGCTCCCTCTCCCTTTCAGGTGTTAAATTCAAGGCTGTGTATTACAAAAAACAAGTGAAGGCATCTTAGAGTAGGCTCTAGATTTTTTTCTTCCTTTTGAAGCTTAATACTAAAGACCTGTTTTTCAGAGGGTTTGGTGGATGTAATCTTGTATCATCAACCTGATGATAAAAAGAAGAATCGAGGCTTCTGCTTCTTGGAATATGAGGATCACAAGTCAGCAGCACAAGCTCGCCGCCGCCTGATGAGTGGGAAAGTAAAAGTCTGGGGAAATGTTGTGACAGTGGAATGGGCTGATCCAGTGGAGGAACCTGATCCAGAAGTCATGGCGAAGGTAAGTAAAAACTGAACTGGCTGCTTCTGTGCTTTGGGCGGAATTTCTTCATGCCATAGCGACAAAGATTTGTTCCAGCAGAGCAATGCTGGTTTTGAGGTATGAAAAGCAGTTAGAGGGCATTTTTATCGTAAGCCATGCAAACTGGCATGGTCTGAGCACTGCAAATTAGTTGCCTGTGTAACATGTTAAAACCATGCTGTTGTAACCGACGGTTCACATCTAAACTAGTAGTGTATAGGGTTATGCTACTGGGTTGGCACATCAGTCTGTTCATTATCTGCTTCTGCTGATAATGAATACTAGTGGGTATTCTGTAAAACTATTTTCCAGAGTGAGATGAAGGCAAAGTTCAGTGTAGGGAATGACATGCTCTTTATCCCTGTGTTTTGGGATAACTCTCTGCTGCTCTTGAGGTCTACTACTAAAATGTTACTGGGATTTGTAGCATCCCAGAAGCAGAAAATCAGAGTTGAATGTTCTTCTGGTCATGGAAGGGAACTGAGGAAGGAGAGAAGTTGTAGAAACTTCATACAGGTAACTACAAGGCTGTCTTTTTTTTTTTTTTTTTTTTTTATTTTTTTATGTCATTGCTTTGGTAATGANCCAAAATTTCTTAATGCAGAGAAGGAGGAAATAACATCTTACTATTTTATGTTTAGTTTCCTTTTGAGGTTTGACTCTTAAAGATACAGCTTGCTTTCTCATGTTTTCACCAGGTAAAAGTTTTATTTGTAAGAAACTTGGCCACTACTGTGACAGAAGAAATTCTTGAGAAATCCTTTTCTGAATTTGGAAAGCTGGAAAGAGTAAAGAAGTTGAAGGATTATGCTTTTGTTCATTTTGAGGACAGAGGTGCAGCAGTGAAGGTAGGTTGATTATTCTTTCCTGGCTAAACTGATGTGAGCAGTGGTATTAAGAAATTTCTTTACAGTAAATATCTAGACAAGACAATTTTAGACCACATTTAATAAGGTTCCCATTGGGAGAATTTTAACACTAATAATTTTGTTCCTATGATTTCAGTAGCTAGGAGCATGTGAAACTCGCAAAGGACAACATGTAGCAAGTTAGCAAGTAGACTGGAAATGAGGTATAGACCAATGATCAATCTAGACAATTTTTCTGAGGAAATACTGACAGAAGGTATTAGTTGTCTCTCAAAGACCCCTATTTAAAGGCTGTGTGTAATTTTGGAGTGACAAAAGTACTGAATAGAAATTGCAAGGTAATTAAAAAAAAATGCCTTGAGGAGGGGAGAAGAATGGCACTGGCAACTCCCTTAACGCATTACCCATTTTTAACTCTGCATGCTCCCTAGAAAGTATCTCCCAAATGACTTCTTGGACATTGAAGGTCATTACTGTAAGCTTCAAAGGTGTCTTCCTCTGTATCTAAGAGCAGTTGAGAAGGTCATTAATCTCTGCTGCTTGTACCAGTGCACTGAATTCTGTAGACATTACTCCATCTGTTTTTTAAATCCATAGTTTATGGGGGGAAGAAGGAGGGGAGGAAGTGTTTTGCACATGGGAGTCTTGAGCCAGTATGTGGCTACATAGACAGTTCAAAGTCTCTTTACTCAACCTTATTAATAATTTTATAACGATTAAATAGGTTATAATTTTCCTGCCCACCAAAACAGGGTTTAGAATACTCTTGAGTTTGGCTTTAGGATGCATGTCACTCTTTGGATAGGCTTAGACCACGTCCAAGAGCGGGTAAGAGATTGTCTATGCAGAATGGGTTAGTCAGCAGCACGTCCTGACATGTTTTATTGTAGTATGTCTTTAAATACTTACCAGTCCCTCCCCAGTAGACCTTCCTTCTAAATGCTCTGTTAGATTTGAGCAACTGAAAACTTGCAGCAGATGAGAAAAGGTAGATCAAATGCAGTAAAACAGAGCGTTTCTAATGCTGCTCTTCTCTGAAACAAGCTGGAATACTACCACATCTGCCTGATGTGACTGATTTATGGCCACTAAATTGGTTTATGAATTCTGTGAGATATTTTTGTGTATGGGTGTGGTGTTTGTTTTTTAATGAAAGCATTATGATATTAATGCATGGAATTGGCTTATTGATTCCAGTGTCTACTTATTTTCATACCTTCTTTGAAATAAATTGCCATGATCTCTAATGTTTTTGAGGTATGTTGCTGTACAGACCTGTAAAGTCTTTTGTTAATGCAAAAATTAATACCCAGAAATGTTAAATGCAAAGCAGGTAACTTCAAGTAAAGAATTAGGAAGTACTTTATGTATATATATTAAGTTCTCTTTGTGTGTGCATTTGATAATTATAAATTACACATTACTTTTCTGGAGGATTCTTGCCTCACTTGAGGAGATCACCAATTTCAATATCTTTTTTTTTTTTTTTCTCCCTTAAGTATGTGCCCTCAGAAATAGTTGATTTCCTAAGAGGCACTCATGTAGCACATTCAACTAGCTAGGAAGTTCAAGTATAAAAATACTCCTTCTCTTGTGTGCATGTGCTCTACCTGGCTTACAAGTTCATGTCAGTGTGAGTAGTGAGAACGTGTCAATGTATTTCTGAAACATTTCTAGGGGATATAGGAACATAAAAAGTGATGGTGTTATGTCTGTTTGTTTTTTTTTTTTTTAAATAATGCTTAATATGTTTTAATCCCATTCTTTTACCTTATGATATAAAGATAATTTTTCTTTTAAATGCTGCTTCACTGTAACTTGTGAATAAAGTGGGACTTGAATAATATGTAACATTCTGTTTAAGTAGCACAGAAATGAAGTGCATGCATAGTTCAGCATGGAGTAGCCCAACCATCTGGTTTCTATCAGTAAGTTTTAGTTTCCTTTTGAATGGAAAAAGTTTTTAGTTGTTTCTCTTCTGATTTTTGTACAGGCTATGAATGAAATGAATGGGAAAGAGATAGAAGGGGAAGAAATTGAAATAGTGTTAGCAAAGCCACCGGATAAGAAAAGGAAAGAACGCCAGGCTGCCAGACAGGCCTCCAGAAGTACTGCGTGAGTGTTCATTCTTGCACTACTGTAATACTGCAGAATTAAGTTCTGCTGTAAAATATGAGCTAGTTTAGAAGAACCTGAATGACTTTTCATTTCTCATTTCTCCATGTTTTGTATTGTTAATCAACAAAGGGAACTTTATACTTTAGTTTGGGAGACTTTTGAAGATAAATAATTGCATGTTTCTTTTTCTTAATAGGTACGAAGACTATTATTACTACCCTCCACCTCGCATGCCACCTCCTATTAGAGGCAGAGGCCGTGGAGGGAGAGGTGGATATGGCTATCCCCCAGATTACTATGGCTATGAAGATTATTATGATGATTATTATGGTTATGACTATCATGACTACCGTGGTGGCTATGAAGATCCCTATTACGGCTATGATGATGGCTATGCTATAAGAGGAAGAGGAGGAGGAGGAAGGGGTGGGAGAGGTGCCCCTCCACCACCTAGGGGGCGGGGAGCACCACCACCAAGAGGTAGAGCTGGCTATTCACAGAGGGGGGCACCCATGGGACCGCCGAGAGGAGCCAGGGGTGGGAGAGGGGGTCCTGCACAGCAGCAGAGAGGACGAGGTGCTCGTGGAGCCAGGGGCAACCGTGGGGGCAACGTAGGAGGCAAGAGAAAGGCAGATGGGTACAACCAGCCTGATTCCAAGCGCCGTCAGACCAACAACCAGCAGAACTGGGGCTCCCAACCCATCGCTCAACAGCCGCTCCAGCAAGGTGGTGACTATGCCGGTAACTATGGTTACAATAATGACAACCAGGAATTTTATCAGGATACTTATGGGCAACAGTGGAAGTAGACAAGTGAGGAGGGAGTGAGAATATTGGAAACATAGAATTGGCTGTAGCTCTCCATCCTTCAAAACAAAATTGGCTTAATGTTTCATCCTTCAGTAGCGATTGGCTGCCATTTGTATTGGGCTGAAGAATCACTCTATTGTGTATATACTCAAGTCTCTTAGTTTTCTTTTTTCATAAATGCACTTGGACATTACTGGGCTTGCAGAATTCCTGAACTCCATACGGGGTTTCAATGCTTTTATCATTTTAGGCTTCATTTTAGCAGTTTAAAAGCAGGAATGGCACACTGTTCAATCATGATTTTGCAGAACCTCTGGTTTTGGACAGGTCCTTTTTTTTTTTTGGATTTGGGATAGACTACATAGGAGTATGCTGTACATAAAAGTAAAAGCTAGTGCTTTGTCTTAGTAGTTTTAAGAAATTACAACAAATTAAGTTTTCTTGTATTGAAAATAACATGATTGTATGTTTTGCATTCCTAGAAGTAGGTTAACTGTGTTTTTAAATTGTTATAACTTCACACCTTTTTGAAAATCTGCCCTACAAAATTTGTTTGGCTTAAAACGTCAAAGCCGTGGCAATTTGTTCCTTGATGTGATTGTATTTCCAATTTCTTGTTCATGTAAGATTTCAATAAAACTCAAAAATCTATTCAAAACATTACCTATTTCAAATTCAATTGTGTCCTAAAACATTATTGCATTGGTAATTCTTGCGAAAAACATTGTTTTCAAAGTATAACTGCCTATGTGAGTGATCAAATTCATGCAAAATTTCTTGTGCTTTCCAACATGTAGCACTGTGGACATCAGTCTGAAAACTAGGAGAAATTACAGATAGCCCAAAGGGCACTCTTGTTTAATTGCTGTTCTGTAACTTACCAGCATCTAATTTTGAAACTTTTTTGTTCTTCTAAAAAGTGTTGAAATGTATCCAAACATTCACGGAGATCTAATTTAAATATAATCTTCTAATGTAATGTGGAGAAGGAAGCAGAGCCTACAATGGTGTTAATTTTGTTCCTTTTTATTACGTACTGTGGAGTCTCTCTAGAGGCTATTCTGTTAGGGTCCAGCCATATTGTATTATTCAGTGTACAAACACATAGGGGAGTGGTTTTGATCTCAAGCATCTTAGTCTAATTTAAGATAATATTTGACTAGGGATGAGAATTATAAATTAGGTGCTGTGGCACAGTAAACTAACTTCTTGCTACAGATAAGCAGAATATGGAGAGTATGTTTGTGTTATTTCTGTCTTGACGTTTTAATTTGATGTTCTGCCATGATGAACAATTTGCCTTAGAATTCTCATGCCTTGTAATAAGGCTGTTTTTAAAAAAAAAAAAAAAAAAACAAAACAAAACATAATATCTTTTGGGGGCATTACTAGCTACATTATTGGGGTATTATGTGTTGCTTTGACCCTTGTCTTGGACATTCCCAGATGTCAATTTTAACTGGCAAGTCATGACATTACTCTTCTGTTGCATCTGAGCCATTCTGTACCCCAATGAAGAACACTTGCTTCTCAAGAAAAAGAGAGAAACAAACGGATTTAAACTTTCTCTAAAGAAAACTATTGCCGGACCTCTAAATATCCAAATCAAACGTGTTGCTCACACTTGATTTACAACATTCTAAACACAGACTATTGAGGAAGTTAAACTTCAGTGGTCATACTCCTCCCTTTGTCTTCTATTCCTCTCTGGTGTCTCTCAAGTGTGTTATGTCAGAACGTAAACAGAAAGATGAACCTTCCCACACTTTACTGTTGTGGGTCTGGTATATAATTGCATGGTTTGAGGTTTGACCTGAATTGAAGTGAGGATGTCTATTTGGTTCTCAAAAATCGGTTTGCCCCTGTGTCAGGCTCTGTCTTTCAAATTAATAGAATTGGTCATAAATAATTCAAAGTGCTTTTCAAAGTTAGTACTTAGTGTGTTAAAGCCCATTTTGGTTTTTGTTTTGTTTTTTAAACTTCGTAAAGTTAATGGGGCCAAATCCTGTCCTCTCTGTTCCTTACTTGAGCAGTGAAGTCAGAGGGGTATTGCCTGAGTATACATTTCAGGCTTTTGCTTGTGGTAAGGATCTGGCTTGTAATTTTATTCTAATACAAGGGGATGCTGTCCTATCAGTTTGAGTTTATAGTAATTATATAGTTTTGTGGTGTTAAGCAGAATCCCGTAGTCCCAATGCATATTTGCTTTTTAGTAATCATTGTAAAGGGGATCTGGTACAAGGGAGCTTAATTGGAATCAAATTTAAAGTACTGTCCATGCTGGAAGAAAGGTAGTGTTCACGTACTGTGCGTTTCAAGTGTTAGCCCAGGAGCGGTGAAGTGCCAGTGCATGCTTATGGGGGGTGTGGGGAGGAAATGAAACACTTCAATTATAATGTTTACAAAACAACTAAGGAACAAAAATGTTAAAATTGTCTTCCTCGAGAACTGTAAATCTGCATCTTGTATTTATTTCTGCCCAAATCACCATTTATCCTAATATTTTTATTGAATATGACAAGTGAGCTATACATTTTTATAATTGAAAATTAAAATCCATAAAAGTTTATAAGATGTACCAAGTTCTTCTATTTACATGATGTATGGATACTCAGATTCACCATTTAAATTTGCAGCAGTGCTGAATTCTTAAAGATAACGCGTACTACAACTTACTTGAGTAGTGGTGTGTACTGAACTTGAAGAACTTAAAAAAATTTTTGAAAAAAAATTACTGAACAAAGATATTGTAGCACAGTGGAAAAATCCTACCATGCCTGATGACTCAAGGGAAGAATTTTGCACTATCTTCTCAGCACAATTTCGCTATATAGTCAAAACAAAAAATAAATTTAAATTTATTCTCATGCATCTGTTCTGATCATTTCTTCAGTATAACTTAGCAAAAATCCTCTTACAGAATATGTTGAAAATGTATTTCAACTTGCAAACCAATATTAAACTTTTATGAGTGTCCTGCTGGCGTTGGAGGAGGAGCCATGAAATGGGATTTTAATAATCATTTGATCACTCATTTATAGCAGTTGCTTAAATGTCTGTATTGATTAGGTGTTTGACTTAAAAATAAGAAGTAGGTTGCCAGATTCCTAGCAATTCCAAAACTTAAGCAAAGGATTTTTACAGCTATTATGTTATTATAGACTTACTTTCACATTATTAACACAATCAGTTTACTAAACTCAGCTTTTAATTTTACTAATTCATTAAACGTAGTCTGCATTTTTTCAAAGTGTTACAGGTTTAATTTTTTGTAGCAATTGTTTATTTTCAGGACTTAGCTTCTGTAGTCTAATTATTAGAAAGAATGACAACTGCGTTGCTTAAACCTACTCAAAATAAACTCTAAGTAGAAGATCACCGCATGATTTTGGTGACTCTATAAAAAACTGACCGCTTTTTATCCCCTCTGCATTTGGACATGAAGCCCATTTGTGTATTTCAAACTACACAGAAAAAAATACCGAAGGCACTCTTATTATAAGGCTAGCCGAAAAATAAATGTGAAGTATTGAGCAAAGAAATCTTAAACCTCTTAGTAAAACATATTTGGCATGTAGACCTTTTGACCGTAAGGCAGATGTTTGTATTTTCAGCAAGACTTCATTGTTACCCAAAAATGACAGTGGCTCATATGTAGAACAGCAAGGACCATAGCCTGCAAATGTGTCATGAATAATCTTTGATCATGCATTACTTCAGTTGCAGTATTTGTGTGATTAAGGATTGCTTGTACAATGAAGGTTTGCCAGATTGAATTCTGTCATTCATGTGAACTACTTAAGTAGACTGGAGCCTTATAGAAAGAGTGTACCAAGTTGTTTCCTGTTTTTTCTAAATAAAAAAGAAAAAAAAAGTTAGAGCTTCTGTTAACTTAGAATTTCAATTAAGCTGTTGTAGTCTTATTGGCTTAAAATGTCTTTTGAAACCCGGAGTGGCTAAGTTGAGCGTATATTAGTTGATAAAATGTGTAGAGTAGGGGAAAAAAGTCATTCATGTTAAAGGGAAATCTCAAGCTTTTGTTCTCATTCCAACAAAATGTTCAAGATGGATCTGCAATATTTGGTTATTGATCGGGAACTTTTGAAATTTTAGAACAGGAGTATCCCTCTGAAGAAATGTTTTAACAACTTGGAGGTTACCAGAAGCTCTGAAAGACAGTTCAGAATATATTGCATCACATTTTCTGATGTCCAGAAATCTGCAAGTGTCAATTTTGTGTTTTAACTCCTTCCTTTTACCTGACTATCAGGGAAGCGTGGTTGAGGCTGACCTGACATGTCATGATGTCGACTTGATAGGTGGGGTTCGCAAGGGACATTAACCTTGGAGTTATCGGTAAGACAACTTTCTTTCTCATTTCCTTCAGTAAGATAAAAGGGCTGGGCTGGGAGGAGGGAGGAGATGAGCTCCACAGACCTGATCACTGGAATGTTGTTGAAAATCTGCCATTACCATGGAGAGATTCCAAGCACTGAAGGTAAAAGTTGAATTTTAAATCCATCCATGTCCAAGAGGAGCATGGCATAGGTTCTTACAACTGAAGTAAATTTGAAAATAAAGGTCACTTGCGCTTCAAAAGAAAACTGGATGCAATTTTAGGGATGCTGGAAGCATAAAAGATTTTGAACACTTAAATTTTTCCTCTGTATTTAAATCTAGGTATGGGGGGGGTGGGGTTCCCCACCATGAAAAAGCAAAGAACTTAGAGCACGCTTCTTCAGAGTCTAAGAATGCTGTGTAGAAATGTGTCCAAGTAGATGTCTGTAAAATAATAAAATTTTATCTTGAAAATAACAACAAAAGTGGCATATCATGAGTTTGGATCATTTACCTATTGAACATGATAATGCTTAGAAGGCATTAATTGAGAGAGAATTTCAGTTAAACCAAGGGGCAGTTATAGTTGATCCCATTATAAAACCACTGGATTTTAGTAATCATCATTTTTGTGGAGGGAACGATATGTTGGTTCTAGACAAACAAATAGCAAAAGCTGAAGAACAGATTTGGAAATCAAACTTGAAATACTTGGACATGTTGAATCCTTCATGCCACCTGCTCATCTTGCACGTTTCCTCAGGCAGAAGTGTCCAGACCTTTCTTTTCCTGATTGTACATTTATGCAGTACTTTGAAAGAGCAGAGAAGTCGGAAAGAGCTTACTAGACTATAGGAGCATTCCAGGTTCAGTCATTCTTTGTCATGGAACTGAATAGCATGCCAGTTCTGACATCAGCTACAGAAGAAATGTAATTGGTGAGTAGAGGTATTTTGTAAGGATTTTTCAGATATGAAGTATTTGTTTAATTCCAAATAAACTTTGCTTGGCATACCTCGGTTTGAAAACAGTTTTGATCACACACAGTCATCAATGCTGTTTCACTTGAGAAATCTTAAATGGAATTAAGAGGATCTCTTAACTCTGGATTCTCCAATCTGCATGGTCACGTGGAGTTACTGATAATAAGAAGAGCAGTAGGACTTGTTGAGTGTGCCCAGGTGGCCTGTCTCTTGGAAATCAAGCAGATGGCAAGGTTGTTACAGGAAAAACTGAGTAGATTGGCTTTTACAGGTGTGGAATTTGGAGATAACTGTAGGAATCCACAATGGGCTGTGCTCCTTTCATAAAACAGAAACATCAACTCTCTTATCAGTGAGGCTTATGAATTTAAAACATAACTTTAAAGTGTATTTCTGTGATTATAACCTGCCAAATTGCATTAAATGCAAAAAAAGAAAGGAAGAAAGAATGAAGAGCAGACTGAACTTTAGTTTTGCCCTCCTTGCTTCAAGTACAGCTCTGCTTTGTTCCTTCCTTAGCACCAGTGAGCATGCGGTCTTGATCGTTGATTTCCCCCGCCCCGTTGAACTTTCTGCAGAGTTTGTGTAAGTGTAGGATACACAATTAACTTCTCTCTATTTTTTAAAATCTTCACAGCAGCCTCTGTGAGATGTGGTTGTATTTCCACTTTAACTTCAAGGAATGGTGTCCATTGCATCAGTACCCGTTTACATGGCATTATGTCTGACATCCTTCAGACATTACGAATTCAGCATGTAGAAAATGCATACCCAACTTGAATTTAAGAGGGGATGTGGTGTAAGAATTAATTTTGTGGTAGGAAAGGAAATCCAATTCTGGAGAGCATTCAGCTGCCTTAGCAATGGATGGTCTTTTCTCTTTTTAAATTCCCTGCTGTGCCGCTTTAACTTCTGCAGAAAAAGAGGAAGTGAAATGCTGCACGGGCTAAAAGTCCTGTGATTAAAAATAGTTCAAGTGCATAATTGAAGATAGTATCGTAATGCATGTACTCAGGAGAACTGAATACATGCTGCACAGGCAGTAATTTGATGTTTCTTATGCACGCTTTTTAACCAGTTCCTGGATGCCGACTACTTTCTGAAAAAATGCTTTGAAGCACATTCTAAGGTGCGGGAAGAGGTTACAAGCAGCTGAAGGCAACCTTGTAAGCTGTTGATGGGCAGCTTGCAAAAATATATTTGTGTTGCTGTTAATTCTGTTATCAGTCAGTGATACCTCCACTTACCCAATAAAACCTAGAACAGAACATAAATGGTTTTTCCTGTAAGGCAGCAGGTCAAGCCTATCAATATTTTATTTATCACTTTATTTCCCCTTTGAGCAACCAGCAGTAATAGCTGTTCTTAAGGTATGAAATACGCATTCCAATCTTCCCCATGTGTTCCATTTTCTTTGTTTCTGCTGGTTTGCTGGCTGTTACTGTGCACTCAGGTATTTAGGTTGTTTCCAGTTGGAGGAATAGCAGCAAAGGCATTCTGCTTATTTTTTCTCTTGGAAGTATTGGAAAGAAGAGGGGTAGAAAAACCATATAGCTGAGGAGCCTAAGCCTGCAGCCCATTATCAGCAGCTGTGAGGGTCCTGCTTTTAGTTAGAAGAAAAAATTCCTGTTGTTTGCCTTCTCTTCTGATAAAGTCCGTACTGAAGAGCTTGTGCTGATCTGGTAGTTCTCAACAGATCTCTCTTGCAGAGCTCTTCTGTGAGCTCGCTCCAAGTGGGAAGGGTATGGGGAAACTGAAAGCTGGAATGCACTTAAGGCACATTTTTTTTCTAGTGCGAAGGAATAAATTACTCTGTTAAATAAATAAAATTACATTGTTAAATGCAGAACAAAGTCATCCTATGGATGTCTTTAGGCAGGTTCTAGGTATTGTGCATCGAATAAGAACAATCTTGTGAGGTGTCTGTGAACCAGCTGCTAAGCCGTCTGGGCAATTGCACACACACTTCCTTCCAAAGCCTGACTAAATTGTCTGATCTAAGTGCTCCATGTTAGCAGATCATTTGTACAGGAGAGGCTTTAACATCTTTGTAATACGGTAATCCATAGAGAGACATATGGATTAACTTTTGCATGTGATGCCTCAACAAGATTAGTGCTTCCTTTGGAAATGTAAGTTGTGTTTGGGTTTTTTTTTTTTTTTTGACAAAACAGAGAGCTTTTGGCTACAGTCAGGTGTTAGACCCTTCAGCTCCAATTTCTTTAAAGGGGTGTACATGTTCTGACTAATACCACATCTGTGGTGAATTGCATTGAACTGAAGTAGCCCTAATTTTTAGTCTTGAAACTAGTTTTTATCCTGCTATACTTGCTTGCAACTTATCTCTAAGCGTTGTTGTGAATGCTGTGTTGAGGGGCTCAAAGCTCTGTACTTAGCATCTTGCACCCAGACAAGTTAGCCTGTTCTCTGGCTGCTCGTCATGTTCTACCTGCGTGATAGAGCAGATAGGATTATTTTTTGTCTATCAGCTTCTGAAAAGCTTCTGAGCATCAGGAATGCTTTTGAAAATGTTGGAGCAAAAGAGAGCAGTGGCTTAGTGTGCTGGGGTATATAGACATTTTTGATACCAAAAACCTACCTAGAAAAGTTAGGTTAAACTAACTCAGGCAATCTCCACATAGGCAAGAAGGAAATTATTTAGCTGTGTTTTTTGAACCACTTAAATAATTTCTATTCTTGCTTATAGAAATTATTTCCTTAAAGCACTGGGTAATCAGTTCCTTAAGTTTGTTGGCAGAGCTGTAACAACGGTGTCTTTAAAAGTATTTTTTAATAAAAATTTATATGGGTGGGTCAAAAGGCTTTTTCTCCTCCAAGTAAGCTTTATTTTAAGTACTTGCATTAAAAACTAAGGGACTATAACCCAGTTTAGTTGATTTGTGCAGTTTCTATGCACAAATCTGTTTTTCAGTTGCATTTGGTACTCAGAACTGGCTACTGGAAATTCTAGTGCCCTCAGAAAGAGGACTGGGTGAATTCTTGCAACTTATAAAAAGGGATCTCGGAGGACTTACTTGGGCTGAGAGAGAGAAGAGAGTAGATTGTTGGGAAGAATGAGGCCCTCAGTTTTACCAGTGCTGGGTAGTATATCAAAGGTTGATTCTAGTCTAACCCCTTTTCAGGTCTTTTCCGGTTTCAAAATGTAGCAGTTTACAAAAATTTAGAACTACCTTGTCTCAGTTGAAACAGCTTGACAAGCTGGGTCAGATTTCTTAAATGATGCTTGACGGCGTCAGACCTGGAACAGTCAGGGGATTATTTTCCCAGTTAGTTAAATTAACATCTAGTGCTTGCAGGTCTGCTTAAAAGAAACCAAAACCAAACAACCAAAAGAACCCCACAAAAAAACCAAAATGCCAAACAAGGAAAGTCAACATGACCATGCCCACAGCACACTTCGTATTGGGTGTCTTTAGCTTCTGTGTCTGTGAAGGGCAGAGTGATTTGCAGTCATGGTCCTGCAGGTGGGTGTTAGCCAGCCAGATTTATGGAACACTCCACTAATGCAGCAGTTCAAGAACATACATACAGCCCATCATTTTTCAGTAACAGTTAATTATTGGCAAGGGTGACTCTAGTTGGACATAAAATTTGTGGACTCTTGTATGCAAATCTTGCTCTATGCCTCTCCAGGAAGAGTAAAAGAACTATGAATTCTTTCTGCTTTCTATTTTGCCAGTATGGCCATTTTTCAGGTAGTTGATAATCTGTGCTGCAGTGGGGGTTCTGTTACCACATCTGAAGTGTACTTCAGGCTGTTTCGGGAAGATCAAAGTTGGAAGGTCTTTGGTGAGGTGTTTGTGGAACTCTAATGCTGGGAATCCAAAGATCTCATACGGTGCTAAAAATGAAGCCAGGAAGATGGTAGTTCACTGGCATAACTTAGGATTCCAAGTCATGTTCAAGAAGGTAAAAAACTGGAATACTATACATCATAAAAGGGTCCTTAGATAATGTAAGCACTATCATACTTACACCAGATAGTGGAGCAGTGAGCTCAGAAGTAAGCACTGTCATGCATACTCCATCATGCTTACTCCAGAAGGTTGAGCAGCCGCCTTTATTCGCCGTCTGTTTTCCAACAGTTGTGGATTCAACATAAAATTTTTGGTGGACACAACTTTAAAGAAGACTCTTATGCATTTCTGTCAAACACTTGTTTTTCCTGCCCCACCCATATTCTTTCAGATACTATTTAGGGGTTTAATACAAAAATCGTACTAATTAATAGCTAGTCAGTCTTTATGCCATACAGTTTGTGTCAGGTTTCTGCAGCTTTGATTTTTTGAATTGCTGTACCTTGACAGCATGGTAATGTACTGCATCTAAGAAAGTAGTCTGGAGGCTTTTTGCCAGAGTTTTGCAGAGCTGAATCCATAGGTGAGAGGAAAAAATAAACTTCAGTTTGAAGAGGGAGTTCTTAGCAGTGTTTCACAGTGAACTTGCTTGCTAGCAAAATTTTCCAGCTACTTCTGATTCAGGTTCAAAGCAGTATTTGACCATCAGTGCTGTTACCCCTTGTTAAGATGACGTATACTCACTGCTTGCAGTTTTTGCTACTCTGATACTTTACGAACTGATTGATACTAGCAGAGACATTGAGTTTAAGGTTCCTGAGAAATGAGGATGCTTAAAGCCTTGATTTCTAGTATTTCTAGCTTCTCTTCTACCCTCTCGTTACTGTCCTGTCTTGGATTGGATGTACACCTCTGCTTGTCTGCTTTTGCAGAGAGAGAGAGAAGGTGTTACCTGCAGTACCTTGGATCTGGACAGTCAGCAAGCTACAGATTAAAAGTTCAGTTGCAAGGTTTGAAGTTTTTTTGAATGGACCATGCTGTTTTTTTAAATGAGTCTTTGATATGGTATGTAAAGGTTGAAATACTGTAGGATTCTTTTCTTTGGATTTCTTTCATATTGTTACTTTATCTGCATCAAGTATGAGATCTTGAGTTACTAATTTTTTCAGCATTTCTAGATGACACATTTCACAGGAATGTAGACACACATTGGCTAATTTTGCATTTCATTTGCCCATTTTATGCGTATAAACATTCGTTACTCCTCATGTCTGCAAAGCACTAAAACATACATTTTCTTTAATGTTCCTTGTAAACATTAAATATTTCATAACATGTTTCCTCATGTGTCATTTCTCTAATAGCAGTCCATAGAAAATAAACGTGCTTTTTTTCTCCCCTCTTATTTGTTGCTTGACGAGTCTCGGTTGTACAGGTTTTAGCCTTTTCTCTCATGTCAAATAGATGTCTTCAACTGTGTGCCTTACGAGTGTTCAAAAAGGTGTGCAGCGTAGCATGTGAAATCTAAAGGTCATAAATTAAATCTATTTCACTGGGCCAAAGTGGGACACTTGCAGTGAAGACTGCATCTTCCACACTGCAAGAGGCTGTTCAGGTGCGAGAGGCAGCTCCACAAATATAGGTCTCTTCTCTTTCATTGGGAATAGCTTCAAAAATCCTTTTAGCAACTGAGCTGACGTTTAAAATAGAAGCAGCTAAAGAATGTCAAATGTCTTGCTCTATCAGTAGTTGCTGAAATGAGATATAAACGTGCAAGTACTTGAGTAGTTCAAAGTGATTTTTTTTTTTCTAGTATATTATAAATCTGTGTAGTGTGGGAATGGCAGTGTGTTTATAAACAGGGAAGAAAAACAGCGTGGTTGTCCAGCTCTCAGTTGCTTTGATTAGCTCCACCACTCCCTCAACCAAGAAATAGTAATAATGGATTTTTAAATTAAATTGGAATTTAAAAAAATTGAAAATTTAATTGAAATTAAAAATCAGTGCTCTTCTTTTATAGCACAAAATTTAGAGCCTAGCATGGAGGGTTTAGAGTCCGGTTCTGTGGTGGGAATCGCTATCCTTCTCAGAGGCAGCACTTACTCCTTTAACTTTACAAATTTTCACTTGAACTTTTTGCATTAGTTCAGTGTTTTCTGTTCTCTGATTATATAAAAGCCATACATTTGAGTGCTTTGGGATTGAGGTAAGATAACCTTGCTTTCCATGAAGGCTTTTCCTGCAAGGTAGAGATTTTTTACAGACTCAGGAAAAATTGCTTATTTTCTGGTAGGCTTGTCTTGTTTGAACTGGCAAGTATAACTGAAAGCATGTGTCTGCAGATGAGATCTTTTGAGCATAAAGATTGTCTACTGAGTTAGGCTTCTTTCAGTGCTGTTTGTATGAGAGAGAAGAGTTGAGGTGAATTAGCTAGGAAACGTTTCTACTCAGTACTTCTACAGAAAGACTAACCTTTACAAAAACAGGGGAAAAAGGAAAGTTGTACACTAGACCTGTATAACCAGTCATCTCTCCTAATGGAGTTTATTGTTTCTTCTGAAGGTCTTGCAGTAAAGGCTGTAGTTTGTCTCAGAGATACATAACTTGTTTGAGCTGGCTGGAAAAAATATTTTGCGTTCAAGTGCACGCAGGTCCTTTTCATGAACAAAACTGAGTTCACTCATTTCTCACCAGCAGTAGGAGACACTGCCCATTACTGTAGGAAGTGGCAGTAATCCTTAAATACACAAAATAATGAAAGTAGCGTCCAGCCCTTCTGGCTTGTTATCCATAGACTCCAGCTCCATAGTGTGGGGAGCTGCAAAGCGTGCAGTGTGCTCCAGAGAGCCACGGGTGGGGAGCTCCAGGAGATCTCCCGGAGGAGGACAGTGACAGTGACCTTGGGGATCCTACCACTCTTGTGATGCTTTCTTCCTCCTGCTGCACTACTGTCTGGCGTGAACTGGACTTAGAGTAACTCTCAAGAAACTTTCAGTTTCTGAATAAACCCTTCCCAAATCAGCCAAGGTAGGCATATGGTTCCTTCAACCACACCTGTTTGTGTTGCATTTTGATGTTGTCATTGGAAGGGACCATTATGAAAGCAGCATGCATTGAACCATGCAACGTATAGAGTCTTTAAGGAACCCTATCTATTACAATACAGACACAACAGTAGGTTCAAAAGTGAGTAAAACCATGCTTCACGTGACTATTTCTGTACCCACCCACTGTTCATCTCTTTAGCCACCTAGTTTCTTTCAAGGAGATTGCTGTGAGCAGCATCATTTACTAATCTCATACATGCAGCCGTTACCTTATGTGACTAGACTTGTTTCTCCCTGCTTCTGTGCCCTTGTGTTTTAGTTTTTAATGTATAGATGTATACATTAACCTGCACATTTGGTGTATCCAGTGTACCAGGAAAAGAAATTGAAGATAGCGTGCCTACAAAGTTGTAAAGTACAAGAACAGGCTTACTAAAGATAAAAGAAACATATTCTCCTAATATCCGTCGTTTAGTACAATGTATCAATACTAGGGCATTCTGTGTTGTCATACAAGTCCTTCCTTCCTGCTGGTCAGATTGGGGAGGTTCATCCAGACTTGGTGTAGTTGGAGACACATTTATCTGAAGAAATTTCAACAGTCAAGTATTGGAGTTTTTACTAAGTTTAGGAAATGGTCTTGTTTTTCACTTTTTCCTTTATTTTCTCATCCAGAGCTCCTCATTTGACCAGTGGTCGGAGTGAGTAGGAAGTTCTTCCAAAGAGAGATTCCTGTCATCTCATACAGATCAGTACTTAATGATGCAGTTTTACAGATGTTAGTGCACTGTCAGTGCAAGAAGCAGTCCTTTCTAATGCAGGTATTTCTTCTGCTAGTGCTGTAGTCTGCATTGAGGAACTCATCTAAGATAACAGTAACACTTCTATTTTCTGGTTTGGCTTCAGTGCAGGTTTTGTGTAGGGTTCAGTGTGGCAGCTGTGGAAGGGCCAGAATACTGCTTTTGGTGTACTTCCCTAGAACTGTGATCACAAGTAGATGCTGTAGGACCTCGTACAACCTCTTTCTTCTCGCTAACTATAAAGGATTCAGCATGGTGGATCCCATCAATTACCATGTGACTTTCTGAATAGGAAATACTTCTGTTAATCTGATTTTACAAACTGGAAGCATCTCAGTTACACCTCCTTGATGTTGCATGTGGCCCATCCCTGGAAACATTCAAGGTCAGGCTGGACGGGGCTCTGAGCAACCCACTGCAGTTGAAAATGTCCCTGCCCATGGCAAGGGGGTTGGACTAGATGGCCTTTAAAGGTCCCTTCCAACCCAAACTATTCTAGGATTCTATGTTTTTATGTTAGGCAGGCGGGCATTCCTTACCAGAATGAGTAGTTAAGTCAAGGGTGCCATAAAGAAGTTGCCAGGAATTGAACAGGATAACCAAGACAGTGAAATAGCTTCAATGATTTCAGGTGTCCAGCGTAGAAAAAACAAGTGGTAGGGTGGGATACATATCCAGCAGATAGTGCTGAAGATGAGGAGTAAAGCAAGTGATACAGATCTGTGTGGGTGAGTGGGGGAATTCCACCCAAAGACTGGAAAGGTATCAAGATGTAGCATCTCTTGTGCATTACAGGATCTTTTTGAAGGACTCTGTTCTGTCTAACTCTGCCATGAAATCAGCTGGTAGTCAGCACACTGGAGGATCTTGCTGTTTGAGTTGAATCTCCCTACAGTGAATCTGAAGAACGTGTTTGGACTGTGTGTTCCTGGAATGAGTCATCTTGCTTTCCCAATAGTGTGCCCATCACAAAAAGAGTAGACCCTATTATTTTGAGATGCATAAGTCAGGCAAGTAAAGTCATCTTAGATTTTTGAAGCAACGATGCACATGAAGTCTCTGAAAATCCTGGATTGCAGTAGAAGTTTCCAAAAGAGTTTTGTGTGGGCAATCAGAGGACCACATGCAGTAATGTCAAAGTTGCATTAAAAGAAATCTGATGGCGTCAGATGATGTAGTCTCGGTCTTCTGTGTTCTTAGGTCTTAGATTTTTCTAAATACGATAGCTGGGGACGAAGTAGCAGCAGTATTTGGGTAGAGTGAAGAAAACCTGACAAAGTTACTTGTTGTTTTTTAAGAAAGTAACTTTTTTTTTTTTTTAAAGAGAATGCTTGTAGTGGAATGTATCTTTCCATTTTAATCTCTTCCTCTGCAGTTCGAATAGTCCCACTAGGAGAGGGGCTGCCTTTCTGAGTAACGATACAGGGTAAACTTACTTTACAAGCGTATGGTAAAAATCATGACAGCGATGGAACAGGCTTTGCCTGGTAGGAAATCTGAACTTTCAAAAGTGGCAAGTTTCTTGTAGGCTTGGTAACCAGCAGAGGAGTAGCAAGTAATAACACTAAATTATATATATACTGTCTTCTATAGCTGTATATGTTTCAGGTTGAGGTCCTGCAAGCTTGAAATGCAGAGGAGTTGCGTGTTTCACATCTCTTTAACCATCGTGTATTTCTTACAAAGTTTCCAATAATGAGTAAATTAATGCAGGACAGACCACAAAGATGTTTCGTGTAACTTTTTTTATATATAAAAACGCATATCTTTCAGATATTGAGCTGGATCTGGCAATAGAGACTGAGCTGTGCTCTTGATGTAACAGGAATTTGGGGCTCCATAATTCACATTGATTCTCTATTGGCAGTTACTGTGTTGGTAGGTGAAAATTAGATGACGATGCCTGAATTTATGAATTCCCTGTGCACTGAGGGACTGCAGTATATAAATATGTAAGAGGACCTCCAGGAGGAAGCATGGGAACGGCAAAGCCGCACTGATCTCAAGCAAAGACAGACAGACTTCTTTTTGATGCCCAGAGCCTTTGCTTGTGTTAGCAGTAAACTCTTCTCTGTTCCAAACTGAGACCACAAAATCTTTTGTGAGAAAAAACCCGCAATCAGACTTTAATACCAAAGACTGGGAATGATTGTGGTTACTTACAGAGATAGGATTGCTTGATGAAAATTGAGATGTAACGTGCGATTAAACATGCATTTCCTTGTTACACTCATGGTTCAGTCCTGTCATTATAACAATTCAGCAAGTGCAGGTGTGTTACTACTGTCTGGAAGATGATGTTTGATGGCAGAATGAAAGGAGAAGCAAAAGCCTATGCCTGTGTAAAATGATTTTTTTTTTTTGTCAATTGGTTGTGTAAATACAATATTTTAGAAATGATAGTTGATTGAACAGCAATCAGAAATTAGGCTCCAAAAAAGTTGAAACTCATATTTTTATTTAGTATCTTCACTATACAAGTGCCTGGTCCCTTTTATCTACTAATAGTGTTTTGGCTTCCATTCTCATCTTGTCTCTCATAATCCCTGAAGAATATTCATGATGCTGTATGAATTGAGCTGGTTGGTAAGTTACCTGTCTTTATACCTCTGGAGAAGTTTGATTGCAGGCTTTTCCGAAAATATTTCATTCCTAGCTCTTCATTTATGCCCAGTCTGGTGTTACAGCCTCAGTGGACATACCAGTATACGAAAATTGTGTCACAGTACCAAGTGAATTGGATCCGGGATATGCTTTTAAATTTGTAAAATAAATCTTGCAAAATAAATGTTCACCTGTGGGTGATTCCCAGCCCACAGCACTGGCCTGCAGGGAGGAGTTGCTCTTCACCTTCTGCCTGATGCATCTGTCAGCTGACAGTCTGCAGAACAGTAAATGGGGGAAAGGGAACACTAGAACACAAATATTGATCACGTCAGGGTTTCTTGTGCTGGCTACCACGTTCTTAAACTTGTTAGAATAATGCCTGGTGTAATCTAGCTATACTAATACCAGGACTTTTTGAATTGAAGCTACCTTTTTGAATTCTAGCTACCTATACCAGGGCTTTTTGAATTGAAATGGCTCAGGCAAACACTTGTTTTGAAATATATATAATTGCTTCTTATAGTTGTGCACACAAATTTCAGTTGTATCCTAATTTAAGAAATTCTAGCATTCCAGTAGATGACTCTTCAATGTCCCTTTTTGGAACCCACATTGGGTGGGTGGGGGGGAGAGAAAAAGTAACTGACAGAAAAATGGGACAGAAGATTATAGGACTCTAGTTTCTTGTCAATATTTATGGTTGTATTTTTTCAATGTTTTTCCTTTTCTAGGTGTTTTCTAGGTTTCCTGGACTTAGGCTCTGTCCCTCTCAACCTCTTACGGTTCATCGTGCACTCCAGTCAGCACTCTGTCAGAAGCCTTGACTCATATTTACCGTACAGTTTAGAACGGATTCTGCTTGCAAACATTTAAAAAAAAAAAAAAAGGGGGGGGGGGNAAGGAACTGAATGATGCTTCATTTTTTCCTGGGTTTCTGTACTTCTAAATTGAAGTGTTTAGGAACCTAGATCTTACTTAGCTTTTAGTGCAGGTGAAATAGAGAAGTTGTGTAACTGCCCATTATATTTGCCTGAAAACATCTTTTTGGGTGTCACCTGCATCATCTCAGTGCTGAGATACCAGGTGCTTTGCAAGGCTCACATGGAATATTTGTGAGACTTAGTGATACGACGTGACAAGAAAGGCAGAGCAGGATGAAAATCAGTTGTATTCTCAGAAATGGAGTTCAGTGCCTGCTTTTTTAGTATGTGATTTGGGTTGAGAGAAGGAGGATTGAAAAGAATAGTTCTGGTATTTTGTTCATTGATCATCTTGTGAAGAACTGCACAGCACTGCATCTTCTGGATAGAGAAGGGCAGACCTTTGGGAGCTGAAGACTGGTAAGACACTGGTGCAACTTTTCTTCACTGGCCTCAGCGCCCCTTGCAATGTTAAAAGTTTTGCTTTTCTAGCTTGTTTTTCCTTCTGATGTTTTAATAGTACTAGAGATGGGAGGTATTAGCATATTGTTAAAAACAACAACCACCAAACACCCCATCTCCCCCCACCCTCCAATACCTAGAGTTTTTGGGGAGATGGAATGTCTTCAATAATGCTGTTACTGTGGATGTCCGAGCGAGCTGGGGCAGGCATCCCTGAGGAGGTCTGCATGGAACCATTGAGGTCCTCCTGAACTGAGGTGGCTGTGCTGGATTATCACATTTCAGGTCCGATGGGGCAGTATTACATCAGGATGTTCACAAAAGTGTCTAAGCTGTTTGCAGAAGGGATGTAACTTTGAAAGCAGCATGGTTATATTCATCTTGTGCTTGACTGCAGAAGCCTGGACCTGAGATGGCTTGACCTCTGCCTGCAGCTTCTCCTGCTTTGTTCACGAATGTGTCAGGCCCCGTACACATGTGTCATTTCCAGTTTCTCTCAAGTACCTGGTGAGAGGGAAGCTTCTGATCTTGCCAAAACCCAAACCCAAACAAACAAACAAAAAAGGAGCTTTGCTTGCAGCTTTTTAGCTCTCGATATGTTTTTCCGCAGAGGTCTGTGCTTGTCTCTCTGTGCTTCCTCTTAGCATGTGACCCTTTCCCCTTTGGGCTATGATCTTTTCCCCTTTTTATGATGACTTCTCAGAACTTGGTCTTCCAGGCTCCAGCCCATCTTATGTTTACAATAAGTAAAATCTTTTCAATCCTTTTGTTCCCTTTGGTGGGTTTTTATCCGTGGATCACAGAACCTCCTGAGGTGTGGCAGCAGTAGGTAACGTTTGAGGTGATGCTGCTTCATTGGCATACCTTCCCGTTCTGTTGCAGTCTTCCCAGCTCTGCAGTGCTGTTACCCTAGTGTTGCTGAGTGCCAGCTCAGAAGAATTTCCATCTTCCAGACCAGCACAAGTGGTAACAGAAAGAATTAAATCAAGCCTTTGTTGGCTCTGGGGTTTTGCTCTATTGTCTGAGTCCTAGGAACGGTAGGACTTTTTGATGCAAATTGCACTTCTTGTGACCCAAGACTTTAGTTAGGTCCAGAGTTCATTTTGTTTTGAGTGAGCTTTTGAGCTTCATGCTGGCGGCAGAAACCCATCAACCGTTGTTATTTCTTGGAACAATTAATTTGTTGGTCAGATCCATTTGAGGCAAGCGTTTTTCTTCCAGGTCCTTTGATCTCTGGTCTCTGGCCTGTGCTGGATTGTCAGCCTGGCTTTACGTATGTCTGTTAATCTCTTTAGGGTTCAAGAAATGAAGATTTCTTTGATTTCATTCCTTTTTTAGGCAAATAGCATGTTGTGGTCACAGCTGTCAGGTAGCTCTTGAATCTTAAAATTCGTAGTTTCTCCAAAACTGGTGGTCATTCTGTATTTGCTGCTTTTGGCCATTAGGCTTAGAAGATGCTCTTGGAATGCGGTAGTGTACTGCCTCCTATGAAAGCGCCTGGTTGGATGATACCTTGACAGGTACCATCACTTCAGCTCACGTAGGCAACAAGAAATCTTGCAGGCTGATTGTTTGTCATTCATGTGAGTACATCAGACTCATTTAGGATTTTAAATCCTTGCCTGTTCCTAGTGAATTTGTCTTTAAAAAAAAAAGTAAGTAAATGCCAGTTAATGTCACTGCTGCACAACTTTATGAAATGCCTGTGTAGACATTGGTGCATTTTATTTCATCTGCAGCATATTCAGGTTATTCCGTCTTCAACTGAACAGCTTCTCTCTTCTTAATGGGCAGTTTGGAAAAAAATATTGATCTGTTCCAGAGTAGTTGGGATTTCTTTTTATGCTGCATTCTTAAAAGAAGCTTCCAACATATGGTAGGAGAAACATAGTTAAAAAGAAGAACGCCTTACCGCTGAAGTTGAGGAACATGGATGTTTATTACTTATCATGTCCCAAGCCTCTGACAAACTGGTATTCAAAGACTAAAGTGTAAAAGTAGCTTAAATCAGCTCTGGCAGCATGTCACACTTCTTTTAGTGAGCTGAAGTAGTAACTCAGGTAACTGTCGCCTGCCTTCTCGCTTCCAGATTGAGTCCTAAGTTTTAGGTTATAGACAGTTGTACAGATGCAAAGAGTTACAGCTTATTTTGAAAAACTGATCAGGATCTTCCTTCATATACCTCAGAAATTCAGGATATTTGATGGCATGTAAAACAGATGACTTGCTTCATTTCACTTACCTTTGGCTTTATGTGCCCTGAGAGGCAGGAGGATAATGTCACACCTTCTCGGTCTAATTGCAGTTTCTTTAAACTGCATGTGCGTGTGACAGTTGATTAGCTGTTTACATATTAGTATTACTAGCTAGCAGTCTCAATGAAATTCTTCACCACATAAATAAAGAGGGCAGCAGAGCCTTTCCCGAGATTGTGAAGTCTGTTTTATTCACATTATTGTAATAAAGAGAGATCTCGTTTGCTGCTTTTGTATTTGCTAATTGCCAGCTTCCTCTTTTCCTTGACATAAGGTTAGAGGACATATGCTCTGTTATAAAAACTTTCTCCTGTTTGAAATGTAATTATTTCTACTCTCATCTGTTTTTAGATGATGAAGGATAGACACTGTGATGGGCGCTAAAGCACGGACTTGTAGTGTGAACTCTGATGGCAGGTACTCGTATCTAGTCCCACTGGTCTGAGGCATCCGGGGAAGGCTTAGGTGCCATGTGTCTCTTGGCCGTGGTTTTCTCTGTTCTCAGCTGAATAATTTCAGCGTTGACAGAAATGTTTGTCTTTATTTGTAGCACATCCAAGAGCTGCGCTGCAACAGAGAAGGTGAGTCTGGAGAGGGGGGAGTGGGTTGACAACCAAGCCCTCAATAGTTAATCTGTTCTGTTTTTTTCTGATACAGTCCTTAAAGTTTTATGGACAGATGTTGGATTGATCAGATGGCTGCTGAAACCATAACATAATGTCAAGAAACAGGGCATGTTTTTAGCATTGGGGAGGGAGGAGAAGAGACCAATTTGAGAATTAGATCTTTAACCCTTCCTGAAGTATTTTTTTTGTCCTTTAAGATACAGACCCAGATGCAAAGTCACCAATCTGTTCTGTGAGGTATTTTTTTTCTGTTCATGTTCCTGATTGAGAATTAGTGTCTGTGTAGTGCTTCTTGCTAGAAACTATTGAGCTGCTTGTGCTGGTTTATCTCTCTGCTGTGAGCTCAGCTGGGTATTGCTCTCTGCTCTATGATGGGGGACTGCTGGTTGCTGTTAGCTGTGCTTTAAAGATAATTCCTGTTTTCAGTCAAGTTGAGGTTGTGTTTATTCTGAAGGCTAATGAAAGCATTGGCTAGTATATATCTTGATTCTCTGATTTGGGTTATAAAGGACTTGCCTGTGAATCTTGTTTTGACAGCTAATTAAATCTCTGAATTTCTTCCTTAGGTAACCAAGCAAATAGTCTCAGATACGTTTTGCTAGGTAGAGCCATGCGTAGAAAACAAGGTTTTATTGTTCACAGGGAAAAATGTAGTATATCTACCTAGATTACATCTATATCTATCTAGAGTACCTTGAATTAAAGTAAATAACTAAACAAAATTTTAGGAGATACAGTATCTTAATGCCACTGCTTGACAGAATGATGTAGAAATTCTTGAATATGAGTCTTTCTTTAACTGTCATTAAACGGATGTGTGCAATCTGTACTTCTGCAGTAAACGTAAAACATACCATGGATTAGCCGTCTTCTAGAAGAACTCCAACATCTGCCTGTTGTGGCAAGTGATCCAAGCAGTGACTTAACGTGTTAGCAGTTTCAGGTGGGTGTGTTACATGTATTTGCAGTCTTCTCTCTTGTTCTACGCAGTGTACTAGAAACTGCACGTGCCTTGTATAATTTCTTTCCTACCCGGTCCTCTTGTAATGTCCAGTTTTTCTAATAAACATCTTTTGAATTCATTGCTTTGTGGCTGTTTTCCAAGGGTCTGAGCGTTCTCATGTGTTACTTGTCCTCAGTGACGTATTCTCTTTGGATCATGCAGGGAAGAGGAGAGAGAAACTCATAATCACTTCCTTTGGGCGGGAACTTTATTTTAAGCTGCCAGGTCAAAATTCAAGACCTTTTCTAATAGTTTCTCTGCTTTGAGTATTTTCCTGGAGTGTCCTCATGAGAAAGATCTCATGAAGCAAAATTAATTCTGAATGTTTGTTTACAAAATGATGATGACATGAACTGGAAGTTGTGATCTTGTGATTTTATTCCTGTGAAGTACCACATCCTGCAGGAAACTTCAGCCATATGAAGCTGAAGAGTTACCTCACACTTACATGAATACCAAGGGTTTGGCTTCATCCTGGCTTGTTAGTTTTTGTTTCAAAGGAGAACTGAGCAGAATGCACCCAGTGGTCTTTAATGTGCTGTACCTCATTGTGTTTGCAATATTCCTGTTTGATTGTTTCCAGGTAGTAGGGGGAAGGTGGTGTGCGCCTGCATAGATGTGTTTTCAAGAGGTCAGAATTTGTATGTGTGCATGCGTGTATTTACTTAAAAATCCCTTTCTTCTATAAAAGTATCCTGGCATGTCATGTAGTTCAGTCTGGCTTTGGTTTTCATTTCAGCTGTGCAGACATTACCAGAATCACTCAGAAAGACACTTTTTTTCCCCATGCTTAATCCTTTTTACATACGGTGTTGTGCTGGTCTTGCTGAGCAGCGGGAATGAGTGGTCCCTAAAAACAACCACTGCAGAAGTGTAAATTCAGGAGCTGGCATGAGATTATTTTGGAGACTTGCCAAGAAAGCAGGATTAGACTTAATTCTGTAACAAACATGTTTGGCAAATTAAAAATAAACACCACAAACAAAGAAACTCAAAAGTTTTGAAGTTTGACTCGGCTCTAACCCTCTTCAGACACACAAAACCACCTTGAATACCTCGATTTGGCACATTCCGGCGTTAGTGCTGTGTGTGCAGTCCTCTGAACACAGCTCTGGGTTTGTAACCGGTGTGGTGTGCTGGCAGGCAGCTTGCTCCCTGGGAAGAGGATGGTGTGATGTTGTATTCAATCAAAATTCAGTGAATGTCTCCTATTACAGAAAAATTTTAGGTTAAATCTTGTAGGTTTACCATCCTGTGAATAATATTGCTTACCTGGGGAGAGAGGGGAAACATTTTTCAACCAGGACTGGCCTGGAGGCATCGTTAGCTGCTTGCGAATGAGGAGCCCTTTGAATCCACCAGAACACAAATAAACATATCTTATGTTCGTGTGTGTTTGTGTAAATTCCTGCTCTTTGTAAAGGGACTTACGAATTGGAAACGAATCTCTTGTGTAGGTTGTTTTCTGGGGAAGGGGGAGGGCTCAGAGTACGAGTTCAGTGTACTCATCCTCTCGTGGTTCTCTTGGCTGAAGGACGACAGTAATGTTGCAGTAAACCATAAACTAGTTGGGAACAGTTCTTGTCCTTGCAGACCTTGGGCTGATGGAGTTACTTCAGTTTCTGCTGCACTCTGAGGAATGAAATGGTAAAGTGAGTAGTCAAATGAGACACTACACTGTAAGAATAAGGATTGTGGAAATACTGCAAGGAGAACATTGCCCTCTTCAGAGCTGTTGTTCCTCACACTCTGTAAATGTGGGATTTACCAGTTAATTAACACTTCACCATTAAAACTGAAGACACATATTGAAATATGTCCGGCAGTTCTGCCTTGCTTTTCTTCAGCTTAGCATGTGTGTGTAGCTGGGTAAATCTAGCTCAGCATATCCAGGGTGTGATCCTCCTTATGTGCTCTGGGACACTCTAAGTTTAACCTGTGTCCCTCTGCAGTGGTATAAGCCAAATGCTGAAAGTACTTTTTTATCAGGAAAACAGCATGGTATATTTAAAGGGCCTTAAGGTAGGAATTAATCTTTTTTTGGGAACTTGCTCCCAGTGTGCAAATTGCTTTGAAAGTGATAATGACCAGTCATATTGGAGTAAGAATTTGTTAAACTTCATATAGGGAAGGTACATATAGTGCAACCCCCCCCGCTCCTTTATTTGGTACTGGACAGGCTTTAAGGTGTATGGTCTCGGTATTTTTAATATTTCCCCTGGCAATTCAACTTTATCAGTTGTAGCCAAAACTCTTCACGCTGTGCAGCTCTCACATTTTAAAAATTGACACATTTGGATCTCCTATTTCTTGAAACTCTTTACAGGTCCTTTCATTTCCACTTGCTGGATTTCAAATTAAAATTTGGATTTTTTGCATATTTTCACTTGCACATTTGCCTGCCTGAAATGGACATAAAAGAGGGCAGATGCAGTAGAGAGATGCTTACGGAAACACAGGCTAACACTCATGGACATTGCAAAGGTCAAATCATTCTCTTTATAAATTTTAACAGAGAAAACCCACAAAGGCCAAGACTTGAATTTTCTCTTCGGAAGGAAAGCTGAAAAATTTGACAATACACTAAACTGTGAAAAATAGCGTGGAAATCTCACTGGTGTAAGATGATGGGGACCGCACAGCCACAGGGCAGCGGTGCAGAGCTGTGACCTGCCTCTTGCGCCACTGTCACTCCAGAAAGAACTGTTCCCAGTCAAACTAGCAGCAGCCTTGATAATTTCTGTGATTTTGTGTTCCTGGGCCTGCCCTTCATCTAGGAGGGGCTTTGCAATGGAATTGGACAATTCTTCAGTATAAATTTATTACTAACACTTTCTCCTGGCCTGTGCTGCTTTTGACTCCTGATCAGACCCTGCCGCCTGGCTCGCTGGGAGGTGTTAATGGTGATTTTTTGGATGGTTGTGGAAGCTGGGCTTGGGGAGCAATCTCTTATAGGGATCACTAAAATAAAGCTTGTTGCTGGACCACTATGGCCTCATGGCATTAGAGGGAAGCTAGTGCAAGGTTAAATGCCATGGACGGCTTGGGGGAACCTGAACCGCCTGGAACTGATGTAAAAAGGTTAAACTAAAGGAAATGTTTTGTTTTCCTGTTGATAGTGCAATGAATCAGTTGTGACCTGATGATCTGGTTTAAATATATACTCTATGATCACTCTCAGTGTTCTAGAAAGTCATGCTTGGTTTCTGCTTTGTACTTCAGTGTTTCCACTTCTTGATTTCTGGTGCTTCTTCCTGTACTTTCTCTCTATGTAGCTTCCTTTTGCCTTGTGATGAAATTCTTTCCTGAGCCAAATAAATGGATTTCCTACAGTCTTGCAAAACAAAAAAAATAATAAAAATCTCTGATGACCTCCCCAGAGCTACAAAACACTTCAGATTTTAGCTGCAGCTGCCACAATCCCCTCTGCCTGTCTCTGAGGGACTGTGTGTGTCTGAAGATGCTGAATTATGCCTGCGAGAGGACTGGGAGATGCCCAGAGATTGGCAGGATTCTGCCTCAGGACCTGGTGTAGGGAGGTTGGATGCAGCACAGGAGCTCTGGGGCTGCTGTTCCTGGATGAGCAAGGCTTTCTGAGTTTTGGAGCGCACCTTGTGCATTTTTAAGTAAATACTTAAAAGGGCAAAGTCAAGCTACCCTAGGGCACACTCGTTGATGCAGGGGGGGAAACTGGGTCTTTGTCTGCTCCCTAGGTGTTGACTTGACCTGCTCTGCTCTCATGTGAAGCCTGTACCACTTACTGCAGGGTGAAAAAGAGTTCCCAGGGAATTGCTTGGGCCATGCTGCACTGACGACCTTGTGATCGGAACCGATGGTGAGCACAGCGTATCTGGGCACCTGCTCAGGGGTGCAGTGCAGAGCCGGGTTTCTCTCTGCGCCCAGTAAGGCATTGCATTAATAAGGAAGAAGCATTGCTGGGGCTGTCATGGTTGCATTTGGGCAATGCTGTGCTCCAATTAAGCCTTTTAATTTTTGCATCTGGTGTGATCAATTAAAGAAGAAAATTCAGAACAGAAATTATGTTCTGTGCTGGAGACAGCAGAGCTTGTCTGTCTTTTCCAAGATGTGTTGTTTTGAGGCACCTGAGCTGGTGTGTTTCAGATCTGCCTGTCCCATCTCCTGACTGGCAGCATCACCAGCAGCATGGCAGAGGAAGGACAGCTTCAATACCGCAACCAAGAGGCAAGTGCCCTGGCCTGGTGTGAGCAATGAGCTTTAAGCCTTTTGCAAAACCATGGTGATCCTTAATTGCCAGCTGACCTACAGAAAAATGTGTTGTCAGTACTTAGGCATGTTGCTAATTCTTGACCGCATGGTTGTCTACCAGGACAGAAGTTAGAGATACCTATTAACCTGAAACAAATGAGCCTGGCTGAAGGGGTTGGGGCATGATTCAGGTGCAACTATACAGCTTCTTGAAGGGCAGTTACCAAGATGATGGTGCAGAGCAGGGGAGGTAGTGAGCTTCAGCGCCTGCAAATAGTGTCTTGGGAGTTTCAGATTGGACATGAGCAACGTCCTTGTGCGGAGAGCAGTGCAACAGTGGGACTGCTGCAGCAGTAGTGGAGTGGAGGCCCAGTCTTTTCAGCTTGTCTTTGTTCAGGACAGGAATTTTGCAGATGGACAAGAAAGGAGGAACTGCAGAAATAACCTCTCAGAGTACCCTTGTAGGAAGTTTTCAAAGCTTGTGAATTGGAGTCCACGTGTACATTTGAAGCTGATTCTTTGACCTCAAGTGACAGAAGATGGAAACTCGAGAGCAGAAGGTGCTGGCCTACCCTGGTGTTGCACAAAGTCCTCCGGGTTTTTGCAAGTCAGGAGACGGAGTGATAATGCTTAGGTAAGGTTAAAAAAACGTTATGGCCAAAGGCAATGGAAGACCTGTCCTGCAGCTTCCAGTGCATCCAGCGTCTTGTAGGAGGGGAGAGAGGTTTGAACAGGAGAGCTGGACCACAGGAAGGGGCAATATGTTGGTAATAAAGGCAGCCTGTACAGGAGGGATGGAGTTCTGCTGGTGCTTAACAAGGTCATTAGTGAGATTTTTTGTATTGAAGAATGGAGGAAAAATGTGAGTGAAGTTCTGTATCCCCTTTAAAGGACAGGACTGGGGATGGAAGTAGTCTTCGCAGAAGGATGGGTGATACGTGACCAAGTTTTGTGAGTGTACTGTGGTGTGAGAATGAGAACCAGGCTGAAGGGCTTGGGGGTCTGGGTAGCAAAACCAGGGATGAAGTTGTATCAGATGTAGGAAACCCAGCTCTCAGTTGGTATATGAGACATGGCGTTGGTGCTGGCCGTAGCTGATCAGGAGTGAGACCCTGGAGGTCTCCAGGGTGCACCATTGCACACCATGGGGGGTGCAATGCAGACAGCAGCTCAGTGCTTGGGAATAGTTCAGAGACAAGTTGGATGTTATGAACTACTGTAAAGGAACAGAGAGCTGCAATGAAGCTAGTTACAGGGCTGAACACCACCCTGCGTAGTGCTGCCTCGTTCTGCCCGTTTCCATCCATCACTTTTTCTTGATGCTTTGCCCCTTTAGCGTTTCAAAGATTGAAACAATTTTCCCTTCTCCACCAGCATCTCTGTCTGGAGAAGGGCCACAGGGCCTGCAGTGTGCAAAGGAATAAAAAGGAGGGGTTCGTTAGTATCTTTAATCTGTAAGAAAAACAGTCTTCTCTTGCTCTTTCCATGCGAGGAGGATATGCTGCTATAATTTGCCGTCACTTGCAGCGTGTGATCCTTCCTCATTTTCAAGCTTAGCAGTCAGGGGTTGTATGTGGAAAATGTAGCAAGACAGTAAATTATGTTTTTCACATAAGTTTTTGCTTTTTCTCTCTCAAATAATTTCTGGGTTGTTTGTTGTTTTTCCTAGCTGTGCAGCTCAATTGTAGGTAAGAAAATGCTGGATGTAACTAAATTAGGGAGAAGTGTGGAAATGAGGAAGGATTGCAGGGATGGAGCTTCAAACTGTGGAAAAGAGATTGAAAAAATCTTGTTATGTGTGTTAATTAATTAAACTGTGAACCTAATCAGTTAGAAGGGCTCCCACCGGAGCAGCATGCCAGCTGAGGAGAGCTGCAGTCTGTCCCCCAGGCAGCGGATGAGCACTGCCACGCTGCTGGACCGAGGTGCGCAGCTGAGACACGCAGGCTGGCTCCGTCCTGCCTTGGAGCTGATGTGGAGGGACAGAGTCTGCAAGCGAAATGTTGGGAGTTTGCTCTGGACAGCCCTTCACACACCTGCACAGGGACTGCAAACGCTCTCCAGAGCGCTGCTCCAAGATGGCATTTCTTCCCCCCTGCACAGCTGCTGTGAAAAGCCAAAGGCAGGGGGAGGAGATCCTCCAAGTGCCTGCTCATCCTCAGCTGGTGCCCACTTTAAATGTCTATGTAGTTCACCAGCAGAATCACCACCTCATGTCTATGGGTTTTTTTAAGCTTTGTGCTTTTAGAGGTTGCACCCACGTGGTTGGCCTTACACGACATCTCCTGAGAGACGACGGTAACAGTGGACAGAGATCAGTATTGGATCTGGGTTATGGTGGTTCCTTTGGCATCTGAGGTACAGGTGGTACTGGGCAGTGGGCCTCCAGGGAAGGAAAGAGGTTGGGGTTATTGAGGAATAACCTTCCATCTTTCTTTGTCCATCTGAAAGAAGCTAAACTGGATACAAGCCATTTCTGTTCCCTCTGCATTGAGTTGAATAGCCCATAGCATCGCGGAGGTGCACGTACTTCAATTGCAGTATGAAGTGCCTTTCCTGCTGTGGGCCTGCTTGGGTCCAGCCCTGTATCGTCCTTCCTGTAATTCCTAAAGAGCTTCAAGTTAGCTACAAACCAAACTAATTCATTATTCTTTATTGCACCCAGTGTACAAAGTTTGTTGTTGGAATAACCTCCGTGATTAACTGGAAGCTGATCGTTGATAACATCCAAATGCTGGCAGCAGAATAAATGCATGTGCAGAGAGGCGGCTGTGTGCTTGCGCATGTGTGTACACGCGTACATCCACGTCCTGCTTAGAAACCAAAGCACACCTCCCGGTCTTGAACTTCAGTGAACTCCCATTATCCTCTTTGTGAAACCATCCGCATCTGCATGACAGCTCCTCTACCTGCGTATTGTCTGCTGTGATGATCTGTCTTATTATCTGTCTGGCACAGCTGCCATAATTGCCTCCCACATTTAAGTTCTGCCGCCCAGCTCCCTCCTACAGCAAAACTTGCAGTGCCTTCAAGGGAGAAGGTCTTCCCACTGAAATTCTGTGAAAACCTGTAATTCCTGTGCCCTGGCTGCCTTGGCTGGGACCCTGCAGCTCTGCTTGCCTTTTCCTTCCCCCCTCCAGTCCAGGGGTTCCCAGGCTCCTTGCACCCCTGTGCAAATAGGAGCTACCTCCTGCGGGGCAGAAAGTGTCTTGGGTCAGATCAGAAATCCTGAGGCACCTTGAGTGGCTTGGGGTACTTGGGGGCTCATTATTTAAACAGGCAATTGCTCTCATCTTCCTTGTGTGATTTGGGAATGTTTTTTATGCGTCCTGTGTGCCTGTGCTGGGTGCCATGTCAGATTCTGGTTCAGGGGGGCTGCTCCCCGGCCCCTCGCGCAGGGCTCACCGCTGAGGTCCCTTGAGAGCAGCACTGGAGAGAGCCACAGCAGCCCAGAAGTAAACCCATGCTGGGGCCAGTAGTCCATTTGTTGTAGCAAAAAAAGTGTTTTCCTGAGGTGTGGGAGGTATGGACCCGGGTCACAGCAGACAGAGTGGAGAGTCACAAAGTCACTGTGGCTTCTGTGTGATCTGCCTATATAGAGGTAAGTATGTTATATCCACATTTAGATACCATACACACATGCTAAACCCAGAGAGTCTCCTGTTCCAGGCAAAGCCCAGTCCAGTGGCTCTGCCTGGAGAATTGGCCAAGCCAGGCCCTGCAGGCAAGGAACTCCTCCCTAATATGCTCTCCTTTGATCCATGGTGTAGTTTTTCATGACTTGGTGGGCTGGATGGATGGTCTGGATGTCTTTATATTTGTTGAAGCACTGGACACACTGTGTTCCGTCAGGGTGAATACAAGACCCATCTGCCACCACCTAAGATGGGGTGGTTTCCCTATGAATGCTGGTCCAAATTCAGCCTCTGAAGACCCTGCCAGACCTCTTTCCCAAAGACCAGCCTTCCTCAAAAGCCAGGAAGGCGCTAGCTGTTTCCAGCTGCAGGCTTTCGGGGGGCTGTCTTCCCCTTTTCCTTGTGGATGTGCATCCAGTTGCACAAATGTGGCTCCAGGAGGGCTTGGGGCTGGCACTGCGCTCAGAAATTGCTCTCGGACGGCTGGTGCCTCCTGAGCTGCAGGCTCCTGGCAGGACAGAGTTGCCTGCAGGATTACGTGTGCAGTGAAGATGCTGTTTCCAAGGAGATATGTGCAGTGGTGATGCTGTGACCAGTACACACACAACTCCATGTGTGGCTGGTGGCAGGACACAACTGCGTGTCCTCCCAGCAGAGCTGAGAGCTGCCAAGTGGGGAAATTTTTCAAATGGGCTCTGACTGTCTTGGCACATTCAGAAACCTCTGAATAGGAGAAGAGGTTAATGCAGGATCTGTGTGCCCCTTCAGAGATGCTGTTTTACTGAAGCGTGGCATGGAAGCAGAGGAGCTCTGCTTCCGCTCTCCGGGGCTGAGGAGCTCATCCGCTGCACTGTCCTTGGCCTTTTGGTTGGAGGCTTGGAAGAAGCCACACTCCTGCTGTGGAAGGTTTGTGTGAAATGGCAACATGTCCTGGTGGTGCCATTCCTGGGGGACTGGCTGGGCCATGGCTCAGCCAGCAGCAGCTGGGGTTGGTGCTTCTTCCCCAGGCCACCAAACACTTCTGTGGGGGGAGGGTGAATAAAGTAGGTTAGACTCAGCCTTTGTCCCATGCTCATTATCCCTGTAAAAGCTGTTCAGGACCGTTGTAGCCAGCACATTTTGTAGATGCTGCCCAACTGTGACAAACATCGTTCACCTAAGACAGTGGGGCAAAAGAAATCCACCAGTCTTGGCTCATTATAAAATCTTCAGTGATTGCTCCTAGGGAGGGGAATGACTTTGGAAACTCTAGGAGATGCATACAGAAAAAAGGCTGCTGTCTGCAGGGCTGGGCATCCTGCTGCCTCGGATAGTGGCTGCCCTGAGAAACCTACAAAAAGTGGCCCAGTATTGCCCTTGCACTAGCACCACTGGCCAGAGGCCATGTCCTGGGGAAGGCACGAGCCCTGTCCTGTCACATCTCTGGAGCCAGGGGACAAGACACAACCAGCCCTCGAAGCTCTTGGTGGCTGTCGGGGTATGTGATGCTTCCTGCAAGAGCCCCTGGGTCTTCCTGGCTTGTGGCAGTCGTTACACCTGCCTATTCCTCTGCGAGGAGGTTGTGGTCTTCAGCACAACAAAGAACAACTGGCTGCAGCTTTTTGCTCTCAGTCACTCATTTCTGAAGTTTCATGGTAAATAAAGACCTGTGGTGAGACAGACCACAGCCTGGTTGCAGATGGCTGGACTGCGCTACTGGCTGTAGGCAGCACCAGCCGGTTGGTGTTTGTTGCATGCACAACAGCCTGAATTTTTGCTTTTTACTATAATTTTTCTTTTTTTTATTTTTATTGTACAGGGAAGCTGTAAAATAAAATATGGGCATTGTTCACATTCATAATTTGTCTCTCTTGTTGGCTCTGTCCAGGTGGTTTGGGGTGAAGTGAAATCAGAAGTGAGTTATGGAGGAAGTTCCTGACACATGATAGCCTTTTAAAATATTTTCTGTGTAGTCCTGACATATTCTGATAAAATGCTGTGGTGTAGCATCCTGGGGAGAGTGGCACAGAGGAGACTGCATATCAGATAGGAGGAATTTGGGTTTTTTGAGGTCTACAGGAATGAAAGTAGGGCAAATACAAATGTGCTGAGTGAGGGTAAAGGATGGTTCCTTCATGTGGAGATTTTGCACCATCCTTGGTCTGGGATGTGAGACCTTCTGAAGAGTCACTTCTGAAAATGATTATAAAATGCAATTGCCCACAAAGTTCCTGCTAAAGCCATCTTTTTACAGGCATGTCTGCCTGTTTCTAGTGTTTACACAGACCCTCAGATGTCTCCTGAGGAGCTCACAGGAAGATTCCGGTGCTGGATGTTGCTAAATCAGCAGCAGCATAAGGAAGGTTCTGCCTGAGCAGTGTCTGCAATAGGAGCAAATTGGGACCATGGCAAAGGGAGTACTTGAGTTGCACAGAAAGACTGAGGAAGCCTTTCCCATGCAGCCACATGCTACTCTTGAGATGAAAGTTTGCAAGCTAAAGAAAAGGGCTGGGAATTGATGTGGAAAGCAAGAATCAGCAGAATCAGCTGCAGATAAAACATGAAGAAATCATTCCCTGTCCTGTGGCTGGCAGTGTGCCTTGGGGAGCTTTCTGGGGCAAAGGAGACCTTTGCTATGACTTTCTTGGACAACTCAGGTGTTTGTGTTGGCTCTGCAAGTTCTGTGCTCATTGCTTATCCTTGGTCATTGCTCTGGCCGTTGTGTTCAGAGGACTCAGGGCTGGATTTCTGCTTTACCAAGAGTCTGTCTCTTGCCAGGATAGGGATGTGGGGCTCGCAGCTCTCTGCAGAGAAGTGTCCCCATGGGCTGTGTCCCAGCTGGGCAGTTATGGTTGGGTCTGGAGAGCCATGGTGGTTCTAACAAGGACAAGAGGAAATACCAGCTCTGGTGCATGCAGGGGTGTGATGGGAGGATAGTGACTGAGCTTCCACTGTGGAGACCTTCCAATGGTGCGCTGGGCTGGGAGGTGCCCCAAAGTCAGGCTGGTGGGGGATCTGGAGCACAAGTCTTAGGAGGAGCAGCTGAAGGAACTGGGGTTGTTCAGCCTGGAGAAAAGGAGGCTGAGGGGAGACCTTCTCACTCTCTACAACTGCCTGAAAGGAAGTCTTCTCTCCCAAGTAACAGGTGATAGGACAAGAGGAAACAGCCTCAAGTTTAGATTGGATATTAAGAAAAATTTCTGCACCAAAAGGGACGTCAAGCATTGGAACAGGCTGCCCAGGGAAGTCATGGAGTGGCCATCCCAGGAGGTATTTAAAGACAGGCAGACATGGTGCTGAGGGACATGGTTTAGTGGTAACTTGGCAGTGCTGGGTTAACGGTTGGACTTGATGATCTTGAAGGTACCTTCCAACCTAGATGATTCTATTCTACTGTCAACACAGCTCAGGGTTCTGCTGCCTCCAGGGAGAGAGGTTGCCTTATGGGGGACAGACTTTCCTGGAAGTTGCACTTAGACTCAGACTGAAGTACAAGCCGAATAAGGACACAAGGAAGGGCCAAGATGGTGTGTGGAGTGAATAACACTCACGCAGCCCTTCAGTACCACTTTAACAAGCGTTCTGTCGCAGGGCCATTAGCACAAACATGAAGATATGGCTGACTTGCCCTCTGCATGGTACACACATTTAATTATTCAGTTTTTTATGCCAGTCCTGGTGGGCAGTGGGAGGTCTTTTATCATCTGTTACCAAGGCACTTAAACAGCTAATGCTCATCCCAGGCAGGTGCTTGTAACTTGCCCTGGTATATTTGATGTGGCTGTGCTGACTCTTGCTAATTGTTGCAATAGAAAGCTGGCAGGTGTTGGGAGATAAAGGCACTGATGGAGTAGCATTAGCTGTGATTTCCTGCACCGGAGGAATGAAAGGATGCTTGCAGAGAGGAAATCTCCTGCTGCTTATGCTGCAGAAATTGTTAGATCCACTTTAGGCAGTGATAAGTGTGAGGGATCAGAAGGCTGAGGACAGAGCATATGTGGTTGTAGTTCAAAAGCAGCTGCTGGGATTTTGTAAAACTTAATTGATTTAGGAGCAGGTGCCTCTGTGATTGCCAGTGGGATGCAGGCAGTCAGGTGAGGCTCTTAGGCAGAATCCTGAGTTACAGGAGCTGTGATGCTTCATTTTTAATGTCCAGTAGTCCTGCAAGTGGCTCATTCTTCCTTGCAGATGCCAGAAGGAAAGAGCTGAAAGCCTAGTTTTGAATGAGGACACTAAAAAGTATGTTATGTCAGACACCTGGTGTGAGGAAGTCATTTGGCTGCCAGGGTGCATGGTACGCAGCAGAGACCTCCAATGTCAGTGTAGGAGTGGTGCCATGTGTTAAGGAAATGTTGAAGTCAGATTAGTTAAATAAGTGGCTCAACAAATAATGCAGGGCCTTTTTGAAATGAAGTTAGAGGCCTAAAAGCTAAAGGAAGAGTGTGAGAACTTGCTGAGGACATGGGAGGATATTGGAAAGGCTGAAAACAGGAAAAGGGGTAGGAAGGGATACTTCGATTCCCTCAGTAGAGATTGGGTGTGATGCTGAAGCTAAATTTAGGGATACCATGCACGACAGAGAGTAAGGAACCCACAAGAGGAGAAGTGACTTTTGACATGGTCCAGTTAGTGCACAGGATTTGATTGGCTTGTATTTAATATGATATATGCGCAGGGACAGTAAAATAACAAAGTTATCTGCAGTAGTGTTTGATGAAAAATCAAAATGAAAAACCCTGTTAAAAATGTAAAAAAGAACAAGCCAAAGGGTAAAATACTTGCAGAAGTTGTGAAGCCTGTTTGAAGATAGTGGAGGCTTTTATCTTTTTTTATGAAGGCCACAATGGCTACTGAGCAAGGCTAGGAAAGCTGCTGGGAGTGAGAAGCCATCAGAATAAAAAAAGTGATACTGATTTTACCCAGACAGCAGCGGGCTCTGAATTAGAGTAGAATGTTAGAAACTATTAGAAAAGCACTTAATACAAGACTCATGTTTGTAATGCTGTGCAAATGCCTAGTCTGTCTGTGTAGTGATGCTGTCTGCAGCTCACCCGTCTGTTTCAAGAAGGTAAACTAGCCCTCGGAAGAGTTCAGTAAAGGGCAGCAAAGATGGCAGAAGTTATGGCATAACTTGTATAAGAGAAGTGATTGAATAGATAAAGATAAGCTCAAACCGCAAGGAAGATGCCTGAGGAGTGTGTTAAGGATTATCCCAAGTAAGTGGAGGGCTCAGATCTCCCGTTACCTGTTTCAGAATAAGAGCTGGGGACATCAGAAGAAACTGGTGGATGCAAACCAAACCACAACTAGTCCTTCTCCCCTTGGCACACAGTGAAGCACATAGACATGGTCATGTAGAGTAGTACAGAGGCTAAGGGCTTACATGTTCTCAGAAACCGGTCTGAGAAGAAAACCTTCTCCAGCAGTACTGTTACAAAGACAACAGCTCCAGCTCAGGAGCTCCCTGAGCCACAGAAGAAGAGGGGAAGGGTTTGTCAAGGAAACATCACTAAATGCTGCATGCCCGATACTGGCTGCCTGAGCTGCTTTACAGAGGCAGAGGACCAGTTTGACCCACGTGTCATCCTGCAAGAACACTGTGCCTTGAAAGCTCACCATAGCCAGCGGTGGTGGAAGAAGAAGGAGCCTGTGTAGCCATGGGCCAGGTGAGGGACCTGGAGTATGAGCTGTGAGGCCAGTCTCAGCCACCTCTTCTTCTAGCTGATGGAGGAGGTCTCCCAAGATAGCCTGCACATTTCGGGAAGATTTCCTTAGAAAGCTAGTGGATCATGCTCTTCTCTGTAATCCTGGGGCCACTGCCCAGCATGCGGCAGGTGGTGATGCCTGGACATGCAGTAAGGACTAGGAAAAGAAAAGCCTCTTCCCCAGGAGAGTGCAACCCTGGGACAGGTCACCAGAGAGGTGGGGCATCTCCATCCTCTGTCAAAAGCTGGCGAGACAAAGCCATAGCCAACCTGATCTTGTTTTGGGGATAGTCCTGCTCCACATGGGAGGCTGGACTGGAGACCTCCAGGTGTTCCCACAAGAGCACTGTTATGATTCTGTGGCCCGCCCCTTTGGGTAAGACACGGCCTTACAGGGCTGGGTGAGAAGGAGAACGGAGGGCTCAGCTAACCCAGGCTATTGAAGCTTGTCGGGCAGCTGAGAGATCACTTGTTGTAAGTGTATAAGAGCTGTTTTCAGGCTGTTTCTTGCCAGCTGTGTGCCAGTCCAGGTAGGACCATCCCTGGATGCATCGTACAGTACCAGATTCACTTCTGCAAGTGGTACCCAAGGCTTGTTATTGCCAGACTGCAGAGACGATGCCTTGTGTGTGAACCTGGTTCTTACCCGGAGGACACTCCAGCTCTCATGTCCTGGTCTCTCAAACAGCAGCTTTAAATAAATGTTTTCCAAAATGTTTCTCCATCCCAGACCTCTCTAGAGTCATAGGAAGTTGGTCCAGAGCTGACAACTTGGATAACTCAAAGTGTAATGTAACCACATCATGTTAAATAATACAATATATGAACAGGATAAGAGTTAATTTTTAAAAGGTTTGAGTTATGCACTAGTTCCTGATTGCTTTCTCATCTGTGACATATTCTCCAACCCTCTTCCTCTCCATGTTACTCAGATGCTATTGTTTTATGGGGATTTCTTAGAGATACTGGTACTTTCATGCTTTTTTTCCCTGTAAGTAATCACTGTTGATTTCTTTCTGCATTAAAAATATTTTTTTAACCAATCCCACATGTGTCTTGCTTTCTTATGAGGGAACAGTCATTGGGTTAAATTACTGATGATGAAAACATTACTCCTGTTAGAAAACGCCATGACATTTCTAGTAAATATGTTTGTGTTGCTTAGGATTTATATGGGGTTTCATCATACACCCACAGTTTTCACTGTTGACCTGGAGGTCACATGCAGGGTAACGCAGTGCAGAGCATCACTTTGTGGAGGGCTTGTGCAAAGTGGGACAGTGCCAGCCAGCTCAGTGGAGCAGCAGCTTTGCTCCCCATTACATAACCACCATCAAAGGTTTGTGTTACTGCCCCAGGGTCTTACAAGCTTCTGAAAGAGGCGTTGGGATGAAAGGAAGGATGGTCTGAGAGTTGTACCTTGGGAATGAGCAGGAGAAGGGGAGCTAACTAGCTAACTAGCTAGCTAACTAGCAGCACGTAGTTTGATCAGCTCAGCCATCCCATGTCCCTGCACCAGCAGGGTCAGTTGCTACATCTGGTTCCAGCACTTGGCTGGGCTCTTGGTGGGAAAACTGTACTCCGAGGGTGGCCACTCACTGTCAAAGTAGAAGGGTGCATGGAAAGGGGGGGTCTGGATGGATTCATCCTTCATCTACTCACATTAATAACCAATGCCATTGTGGAAGATGGAATATGGAGCAGGCAGAAATTTGAAAAGGACAGTAAGCTAGGAGAAACTGCAAAGACAAGATTAAAATTCAAGCTTACCTGGACAACCTGGAGATGTATCTGAAAGTGATAGGATGCTCTTTAGCAGAGATGCCGCCTGTTATCTTCCGAGCACTGGAATAATCAATGCGTGAAGATGGAACAGGAAACACTGGTCTGGGGAGCAGTCTGATGGAAAGCATAGATTCATTGTGGACCTCGAGATGAAGGCAAAACAGATGGGTCATGCTGATGTGGAAATGGCAGGTGCAAATCATCCATCTTTGCAACCGGGAGGAGAATCCAGAAGCACCCAGCAGGCAACCCCTGTGTACACAAGGACATGGCCTCAGGAGACCCTCATCGTGCCCAGACACCACATGGATCTGGGGTAAGGACCATGGGCGTGGGCCTGGAGGTGTCTCCTTGATCATGCTGGTGAGGGGGAAAGGCAGGGGATGGTTAGTTGGATACAGCAAGTCCTCACCAAATTAACTAATCCTGGTCACAGCTCCTGGGCTAAGGACTCAGGTAATCTTTCCCTTAGTAGTCCTCCTCAATGTATATTTCAATACCTCTGAAAACCAGGCCAGGGTTTGCTGTGGGCAAAGCACCATTTCAAGTGCATTGACATCAAGGTTTGCAAGCCACTTTAATTTGTTTCATTAAAATATTAATATCCAGTTTATTTTAACATACATTTACTGAGTCTGAGGAATGTGGACTTTTGAGGAGAGACAAAGGTTCTGTGGGTGGGATAGCTCTCATGGCTGGGTGTAGGCAGCTCAGGAGAGACAGGAGGAGGGTGTGCATGCTCTGTGCAAAGTGGTGGCTGGAGAGCACAGGCCGTGCCTTGGGACAGGTGATGGGCCAGCCAAGAACTTGTGGGTAAGGCTCAGAGGATGGACCAATGCAGATAACCATTGCCTGATCAAGGAGACGAAGCAAATGAAACCCTTTCCAGACAGCTGGAAAAAGCCTTGGGATCACAGGTCCTGGTGCTTCATCAGGAACCCCAACCACCCTGATGGGGCAGGAGGGCAATGGGGCTGGGTGCAAGCAATCCAGGAGACTTCTGGAGCATGTTGGAGACAACCTCTTTGTGCTGATAATCAATGAACCAGGAGATGCACTGCTGGATCTGTTACTCAGAAACAAGGAAGAGCTGGTTGAGGGTGCAAAAGTGGAGATCAGCCTTTACAACAGCAACAGCAACAGCAACCGTAAGGTGGTGGAGTTTAACATCCTGAGAGATGGGAGCAAGGCAAATACAGAATTACAACTGTGGACATGAGTCCTGTGAAGAGTGTTTTGTTGCAGTAAGGTCTTTGGACCCATATGACTAATTAAGGAACGATTTGTTCCTAGGGATGAGGTCCCCTGTCTTTCTCATCCTGTCCCTAATTTCTTGGGTCTGTTTGTCTGGGAAAGCCTTGCCTGTGATGATGCTCAAGTGTGGGAATGGTTCTCAATAGGAAGAAGAAGGTTGCCCGTTCCAGGCAGGCATGGACTCCCACATAATGGTGCTCCCAGTACTCAAGGCACCCCTAGAGGGAATCTCAGGCCTCAGAAACAAATAAAACATTCAGCAGTTTGGCTGCTAAAGAAGGTCACTGTCATTTTCCACTTGAGCAATTTCATGTTGCAAAGAAGTTCAGTTGCCTCAGGTGCTGTCTGGCGTCTGACCACTTCTGAAATAGGAACAGACGCTTCCACTTTGGGGCCTGAGTGTAGCATTTACAATGGAAAATGATCTCGGTGAGGTGATGAAGGAGAGGTGGTGGAGAGGTGGTGAAGAGAGCTCATTAAAGCCCTGAATGGATTAGTTCTCTCTTAGTTTGTCCAAAGTAAACCTAACAGAAGTGTAAATGGCAATGCTCCACTTACAGTGCTGACATCCTTGTTCCCTTCACTCCTCAGGCTGTGCTGGGATCAGGATGTGCTGGGAGTCCCACAGACTGCAGATCTGTTGCTGGGTTTGCCCCACGGTCTGCCTCAAAACAACACTGGCTTTCGTGTCTCCAAGTTAAATCTAACCCTGGAAAGCATGGACTGATTTCTTGATTACCCCATGTTCCAGGTTATAATCTGTGGATTGGCAGTGGAGAAGGTCAGTGGAGGTTGCACGGCCAAGGGTTTGTGAATGAGGGAGGGGACACTGGTGGGCACAAGGCCAGGCACCGAGTACTGAACCACTCCTACTTAGGTGATATGTAAGCATTGGGGTCCAAGGACCCATCTCTTCTTTAGAGTAGAAATTATTGTGCTTCACTCCCCTTTGTCCCCAGAGGAAAACTTTGACCAAGGCAGCTGTAACCACCATGAGGACAGGCTGTGGAGGGCTACTCAGACTTTACTACTCACTGGGTAGTAAACAGAGTAGATAATATAAACCAAAATCTCAGGTAAAAAGGGAGAAAAGGTGACTATCACGCACAAGCCTAGTCCTTGAAGGGGGCATGTGTTGGCTGTAAGGAGCAGGGAGATCCAAGTGTGGGCAGCAGCAGAGATGGAGATGGTGGGTCTCAGCTCCTAGATCAGGAGGATCTGCTCCTAGATGCAGCCAGGATCACTTGTGAATTCAGTGAGGCAAACCACGGAGTCCTTCTTTCTATGTCTGGCAAATACAGGCAAAGCGAGGCAACACAGAAAAGAGCAGCACAACATAAATGTAGGCAGCTGGTGCCTGAGGCACACCTGGAGGGCCAGATCCTGCAGACAGAGAGGGCAGGGAACTGGATGAAGCTGAGCTGGTGCATGTGCCTGGGAGATGTGCCATGGGTGGACGCTGTCCTCTCTGCTTTGGTAACACAGGTCAGCTCAGGTGCAGTGCTAGCAGGTTTGGGTTGAACTCACAGGCAGCTTAAGGTGTATTTAAGTCACACATATATTTTTTCCTGAAAACCAGCTAACACTGATCCCCTGACCAGCATCACCAGACCCAGAGGGAGGCAGTGCCCAGTACCCAACAGTGGCACCCACCACACTGCAGGCACTGCATCAGCCCTGTCCTCCTCTCCACACAGCTGCGCTGGCCAGCTGCAGCCAATAAAGCGTGGTACCCCTGCATGGCTGTGGTGTTCATAGAATCATCGAATTGTTAAGGTTGGAAGGGACCTTTAAGATCATCAAGTCCAACCATTATCCTGACCACTTCTAAACCATGTCCCCGTGTCCCCCATGTCTACCCTTGTTATAAACACCTCCAGGGATGGCGAATCCACCACCTCCATGGGCAGCCTATTCCAATGTTGAATAACCCTTTCAGTGAAGAAATTTTTCCTAATATCCAACCTAAACCTCGCCTGGCATAACTTGAACCCATTTCCTCTCGTCCTATCACTTGTCACTAGGGAGAAGAGGTCAGTCCCCACCTCTCTACAACCTCCTTTCAGGTAATTGTAGAGAGTGATAAGGTCTCCCCTCCGCCTCCTCTTCTCCAGGCTAAACAGCCCCAGTTCCCTCAGTCATTTCTCGTAAGACTTCATGACGCTATGAATTTATCCTTATTCTCTTGATAACACTAACTATAGTAATTAATGGAATTAATCTCATTGCAACTGTTCCTAAGTGAGGTTTAACTCAAACTTTCTTGCTTCTCTTCTGTTACTGTGGTGGCTGCCAACGTGGGATGAAATCTGACATGAAGACCAGTGTTGGTTGCTCCTGCTCCTCACGTACAGGTCTCTCTGCTTCTGGGATTCTCCTAAGCACAGCTCTGCAAATGTCCTCCCGTTTATCCTTGGGTTTTAGTATAGCAAAATTAGTTTCCTTTGATCATGGGAGTGTGAAAGGACTAGTGACTGTGAACTAGAAGTAGTAGAAAATGCTAGGATGGAGAGGGATGACAGGGGATTTGGGATTAGAGACATATCTCTGGTGCTTGGCCATTTGGAAGACAGCTCGCTGGTTAAAGGGACAATAAACTCTGTCCAACATTGTGAGTGGTGGGGGCTATTTTGCAGTAGTGGGAAGAGGTCTGTGAAAAGTGAAATGGCTTTGCAGATAGGGAAGATTCAGGACCGTGGTGAGTCAGGGTTTGACATCACCTTGCGTTGCATGTAGATCCCCCAGCTGTCAATCTGAATTGTCCTTGAGGTCTGTTCTCTGCCTGGCCATGCCATCCCCAGCCTCAGGGCTGGCATGCAGCAGCTCAGGAAAACTGCCGACCGAGGTGCACACACCGCTGCAGCAAATGACACAGCTCCCTGGTAATACCAGGGCTTCGATCACCCTTATTAGACTCTCATTGTCCCATACTGTCCTAGTCCTGACATACACTTATCTTAACCTGTGCCAACTTAGAACAGAGTCCTTCAGCTGGTGGGGAGGAGGCATTGCTCCCCCGCACTTTCACACTGGCTGTCTGCTTAAGTGCAGAACAATTTAATACGGAGGCATAGAAAAGTTGACTAGCAAAGCAGTTACACTAGAAACCATGTTCCAAGATGGGAAATTTATTCATTTAAAGTACAGCATTAGGCCTTCAAAACATGACAAGCACAGTGCAAAAAAGTCTGATAGATGATAATTGCTCTACTCTTTGCTAAGCACAAATTCACTGCACAGCCTGTTAATCTTTAATTATAAGCAGTAGACTGGTATCATTTCTCTCAGCTTAGATTGATCGAGTTACTAATATTCTGAGATCACAGTTGTAGGACAAGTTCTTTGATCCGTGTGGTCCTGTCGTTCCTCATCCCCAAAAGTCAGGGTGGCACTGGGGGGTGAGCAGGAAGGCTGTACCAGGGTGGGGGATGGGGGTGTGTGCACACGTGTGTGTCTATGTGCCTGCGTGCGCAGACGTGTGTGCTTGCTGAATGGAGGAGGAAGCCCCTCCTTGAGCCCATGCAGACCTGCCCCTGCTCTCTCGCAGTCCTCCTTCCCTTGCCGTGGTTTGCTTGACTCAGCAGCCCACCTGCTCCTCCTTATCTTTCCATACAACTCTCCCACAGCCGCAAAAGTGGATTTTGCCTGATCTGCTGAGAAGCCTTGAGCTGGCTTTGGCTGGAGGCTGTCATGCAGCTTTGAGATGCAATTGTCTTAAAGACCATTGCATGATGCACGCTTGCTGCCTGCCCTTTCACCCTTCCAGATATCCTCCGCAGCAGTGGTTATGACCCGGGGAAAAACACATATAAGAAACTCTTCTGTCAAAAAAAATACCGCATTGCAAACTGGGAAAGATACCTAAACCATCATCCCTGTATATGAGATGGGACTGCTCATAGCCAGGGAGTAGCCCCATGTGCTGAGATGTGAACATAAGTTATTGTCTGGTAGTGAGGAGCAGAAGAGGAAGAATCTGGTTAATTTGCTAAGTCTAGGCAAGGGCCCTGCAAGCAGGGGTTTGCTTGGCTCCTGCCACACAGTGATCTTGCTGCATGTTACAGAAAATACTTCAGCATATTATTCATGCCCCTAGCACCCAGGAGGTGGCAGGAATATCATGACACTTCTGCCGCAGCCCCCTCTCTCTGTAAGGCGACTGGACTCCAGCCATGCAGGAGGTGGCCAGGCTCCTGGCTGAGCTCTGGAGATGGGGCTGCCCCCACCATTAGCAGAAGAGAGACACAGTGCACAGATCCCTTGTTGCAGTTACAGTCATGCCAGACGTTACGGCTGTGCTAACCCTATTCAGCCCCACCACAGTACTGCAGAGAAAGCAACAGGGGAAGGGAGGAGACCTGCAGGGAGGTTATGGTAGGTGCCTGCACAGACACAAATGTCAAGGGATACCCTCATGGCACACATGGTTCAGTTCCAGCAGGTACTTCTGAAGGGCTGTTTGGAGATTGAAAGGACAGTCTTTGTGCAGAATCAGTTGCAGAGTCATGGTGGGTGGTTCACTGCAGCTACATGACAGGCCAGCTCACAGCTCACATGGCCCCTAGCCGGTTGAAGGAAATTCAGACTGTTTCTGAGGTGTGGTGACTGGGTTGGCAGCGTTGATAGAAAAAAAAAACAATCAAAGGATCCTGCCAGGGAAAGGATGGGAACACAAGAGTAGGGAGGCCAAGTGATGGTAGTCTGTGGCAGGGAAATCGGGTGAAAAAAGAGACTGAGGACAAAGGTTAGGAAGTGTAGGATCTGGGCTGGGGGCAGTAGGTGGGTGTATGACAGGGCACAACTCCCTGCAGGTCTCTGGAGATCAAGGGGGCTGAGGACAAGCACTGGAGATGTGCAAGAGTGGCTGGAGATAATTGCACAGATTGACCCTGTGGGATATTGAGCCTGGCCAAGGCTTCACAGATCCTCCAGCAAGAACAGTGACAAGGTGAGGGGACAGCGCAGGTCAGAGCATTGCAGGAGGCTTTCCCCCTTACTGCAGGTTGCCTTGTATGGCTCTTTCTCCACCCTGGGGCTTCATCCACCCTGGCACATCACGTCTTGCTGCCTGAGATGAAGTGTGGTCCCCAACAGGTCTCCAGCTCCAACAGCCTGTCCTGACTTTCACGGCCATGAACTAAGAAGGGGACATCCCTCTTCCAACCTGCCCCTACCATTGGTGCTGGAGAGGACAAACACCACAACCTCATGCCCCCAGAGATGCCTGTGTGTCCCTGGACAGCTCAGCCTGTGGGGGCTGGGGAGGCGCACAGCAGCATCAGAGCTACCCACTAGGCTGTTACACCATCTCTGCCACCACAGGGCATCTCAAGGCCCGTTGAAATATTGAGTTCAACATGTTGAAGCACAGACAGTTTACATCACCCACCGGACAATAAAACCCACGACAGAATACAGCTGATCTGGCAAAATGTATTTTTAAGTCCTTCGGTTCTTTCCCCAGGGCTTGAATCTTTGGGCTTGAACTGGGGGTTCGCACTATGGTAAGTGTCTCCACGCTCAGATGTAACCAGTTTAGGGAAAATTTATTCGTGGTTTTCCTAGATTTAGGTGCTGCAGTTCCTCTTAAATCATACTCAAACAGACAAATCAAGGTTTCTGGGCAGTAACTGCAGTGCTTTAAGAAAGGAGGGCTTTAAATGTGCCCTTTTGGCCATCGTTGCAAGGTACCTGTTGTTTCCCTTGGTCTCTGATTGCTCAGGGAAATTGCAGGCTGTATAAAATTAGGTAAAGATTTTTCAACACCAATGGACAGAAGCAGTAATAGCACAGTACTTAAGAAAATTTTCCTTATTTGAAAACAAGATATAATTCATTAAACTTAAAACTTACAGACAAAAAAAATCTGGAGAGGGCGTTTTTGCAATTCATATGCATGAAAACTCTATTATTACAGTGTAACCAGCTGTCCAATTGACCTTAGTGTCTTCCAAGAAAAGGTGCATAGACAGGGACAGAATTTCTAATGAAAGGACAAGCAGAAAAAGTACTGATTTTTCTAATCCTTTCAGGCCTTCTTTATAAACAGAGTAGAGCACAAATTTAATTCTTCCCCCTCTGCATTTCATTAATGATTGTGAAGTATTTGAAGATATTAGAAGAGAGATTTATATGGCAAGCCACTGTTTTATCACTATTTATAACACGGTAACACGACACTGAGTTTCCCCCAGATTCTGCTCTAGCTTTGAAGTTAGCCCTGCTTGGAGCAGAAGGTTGTATGAGGTGACCTCCAGAGATCCCTGCCAGCCTAAGTTTTTCTGTGATTATATTATGAGATCCAGATGCTGTAAGCATGAGAAATCCAAGTGTATGACTGGTTCTTTATCAAATCCAAAATCATTTGGATATATATGGCATCAGTCATTCCATTCTGCCATGATGGCGGGTGATAACTGTAAGAGTAAACAAGGCATAGGAAGGATCATATCATAATTCAGTTTGGTAGGAATCAGAAGTCCTGAATTGGAGTAGCCTGATTTTTCAGGCACACTTTTTTTTTTAACCCTCTGTGGGGCAGAGTTGAAGCTCTGTGAGATGCATAACTGCAGCACTCAAAGATGAGGCTGCAATGACCATTCACCCAACTCTATGAGCCTCCTTCATAGTTCTGTATACAAATGGGCCTTGTGGAGATGTACTCCATGCAAGACTGAAAAGGCTAGTCAAGACACCTAGCCAGGTATCATCTGGTGCCCAAATTGGGGGTGGATGAGACAGTTTGCAAAGGGCTCTCTGACAAAAGGAGGACTATCCATCAGCGCTGGCTTTCAGTAGTGCAGTCCCTTTGACTTTAAAAGAAATGAGGATTAGGAGGGACATGTATTCCCTGAAGGCAACACATCCTTTACACTGCAGAAGGAGTATGGGCTGGAAAAGGATGCAATGGAACGAGACAGCACAATAAGGTGTTAACAGATGGGCAGAATGTATGTGCTAAAGGGAACAGAAGAGTGAGCAATCCAGATCATCTGACTGTTGTGCATACCTTAACTCCATTCTTTTCCTGCAGTACAACATGCATCATTTTCCATTACGTGCCCTATGCAGACCTGTGTGACTCAAGATCTATTCTGATGCCTTTTCAAGGCAAAGTTTTACATGTATTTCAGATAGTTCCATTTAGGAGGAAGGTATTTCTCAAACGCACCTAGTCTGCTGAAAAGCCAATGGCTCAATGTAGCTGGCTAAGGCAGAGGCCATTAAAGTCCAGAATTTCCTGAAAACTCCCCTTCGCTCTCAGGCAGTTCCCCTAGCTGACCGCCTCTGTAGTGGTCTTGGATTCCTCCTTTTCCAAGTCTTCCCACTCCCGCCTTGGGTGGGGCCCATCCAGAAGAGCCCCTTCACATTCTGTCCAATGGCAGGCACTGAAAGGAAATGCTTCAGAGGAGCGTATCAAAAGCGATGGTTCCCCACATTGATCATTGAACGGTTATGCTAGGCACATACCTCCAGCCTGTCACCTCCATTTCTATCCTTCACTGAATTCCTGTGGATGAGCTCCTTGCCCATTTCACATTTCCTCTACAAACCCTCATCTTTCCCATCTTCATTATTAATTTCCAACTTTAACAAGAATTTTAGTGAACTCGATACAGAGGATATTTACCATAAAGCCAAATAGTGGATAAGTCAGATTCAGCCAAAGGTTAATTTGTCTGAGATGCTCTCTCCACCAAATGCAGGTGTCAGCAGATGGGCAGCAGATGGGACGTGGTATGGGAAGGAACAAAGAGAGATGCCTTCATTCTGGGCTTTCTCCTGATGTTAGTGGGAGATGAAGTGGAGCTGCTGGGGATTTCTGCATGAATGGAGAGCACAGGAAATGGGATAGCACTGCCTGCTACCTGCTTCCTCTAGGGGCTGGGGCTGCTGGCTACAACAGGACCATCCACCACTGGTGTCGAGGGAGATAGATCCTACCACAGTGAATCAACATCATTTTCATGACTTACTGCAGGAACCACCCTTGTTATCCTGGTTGCTGTCTCCTGTGCTGACAGCCTCAGGTGTCTCCCAGGACCTGTACTGGACACAACATGGTAGGACCCAAGGACTCACAGCTGCCCTGTCAACAGTGTAGAGCAGAGAAGCCTACCTGCCTGCCAGGACAGCTGAGACCTTTCTGGCTTTCACCCAACTGCACAGCAAAAGGCTTCAGGGAGGGGAACGGAAAGCAGACCCCCTCTATCCACTCTTGGCCTTTGCTATCCCTGTTTGTCCCTTCACCTTCTCCCTCCTCCGCCCTACAGAGGAGGCTCATTGCATCTTAAAAGGGGAGATACATTGATCCTTATCAATCCCTTCCAACTTGAGATATTCTGTGATTACACGCCCCTAGTCCCTCATGCAGTTCCTTTTCTTGTGATCTTGTCCCTCATTTCCCCTGAGTGCAATTATCTGTTCTTTCTCATCAGCCCCCATAACCCTTCTGTCACTGACAGCAGAGCCAGATGAGCAGTTTCCCCCTTTTTAATTTCCATCACACAGTTAAAACAACACATCTGTGAATCCCTCTGATATTTCACCCCTTTTGTCCTCCACAAGTTGTTCTTTCCTTGCAAAATGCCAATCCTGCCCTGAACACACATGAGGCTGTCCTGCTGTGGGCAGGGAGAAAAGGAGGGAGGGGAGGGAAATTCCATTTCAGAATCAGTCTCCCTTAACAGTCCCCCTTGTTCAAGTCACTCTCCAGAGACAGCTGAACACCGAGCTCACTTAATACAGTTAGGCCTAGGAAAGGACCTCACTGCCTGGACCTCAGGACTCATCATTGTCTCCTAAGGTGGCAGGAGGATGCAAGGAAAGAAGGGTAGGGACCACAAATGAAAACCACAGCTCACCACAGTGGCTCTACCTGTGTTGCAGCCATGGGCCACTGCCCTTTCTCCTTGCTAGTCCCCTTTGGGTGGAGGTTCCTGGCCAAGAGGTAGTGGAGAAGGGGTTCCTGCGAAGTTGTCTTCACCCTTTTCAGATAACTGGAAAACCTTGGTGGTCAGATGTCCCTGAGCTCTCTCCTGTCTTTCCTACCACCACTTCCCCTCTTCCTCCTGCATACACACTCAGGAGTTTGGTCTCCCTGCAGGGACTCTCACTTGCCATGGGGTGTACCCCCATGCCACCCCTCAGGCTGTTGCCTTGGAGCAGTGTGCAGACTCCAAGGGCACCCCGGCTGCATGCACTGAGGCTTAAACCTCCCCCCCCACCTGGTATGGGGTACTTAGACCCTCCCTGTCCCTAGCCCCCCAATACCCTATACCACCACTCAGCAGACACCAAGAACTCCAACTCCAGCCCAGACCCCTGACCTCCATCAGTGTCTCCAAGATCATCATTCTCCTTCATCATTAGTGATCCTCTGGAAGTGTCTTCATGTCCCCTTGGGCTGACTGTTAGGTTGCATCATGTCTGGGATGATGCTGTCCCAGGGGTTTACTCCCGTTGTTAATGGGATGGCAAAGCCCAACACAAAGGCCACAAGGTTATTTAGGAGAAGCAACACCTTAAGATGGGGTGGAGGGTCCTTGAGGCTCTGCACCAAGATGTGGGTGAGATGTCTTGATGGGTTCAAGTTAATCCAGGAGAGGTTTAGGTTGGATATTAGGAAAAAAATTTTCACTGAAACGGTTATTCAACATTGGAATAGGCTGCCCAGGGAGGTGGTGGATTCGCCATCCCTGGAGGTGTTTATAACAAGGGTAGACAAGGTACTCGGGGATATGGTTTAGAAGTGGTTTTGTCAGGTTAGGTTAATGGTTGGACTTGATGATCTTAAAGGTCTCTTCCAACCTCAACAATTCTATGATTCTATGTCCAGTTTTCTGACATATTTAGAGGACTTTCAAGGAAGAGTGGTCTCCTGGTTATCTTAACCAAAGGCGTGGGCAGAAAGAACGAGCCACCACTTGTGGCATTTCCAGAGCCACCCATCTTGTGGGTTATTGCTGATAACTCCACAGCAGTGCTCAGAGAGCCAGAAGGGAGCCTTGACTCATCTAAGATGTCTCCTGGCACCAGTGCTGCAGTATGCTCTGGATTTGGCTCCAAATGACTCTCTGTTTTCTCAGCAGGGAGAACAAGAGATCAGTTCTCTTCACAGCACATCATGAGACTCGCCCACCTGTGTGAAGCGTTTTGGACTCCTTGTACTCATGGCACTGTTTTTAGTATTTAATGAATGAGCCTTACAGTCAGTAAGACTGGCTCCATTTGAGAGCTCCAGTTTTCTTTTCCTGTCTTTCTTGAATTGTTTCTCATCAGTGCAGATCTAAAAGTTAATCGGGTTCACTGGAACTCCCAAAGCAAGCAAAAAAGAGGCCCTAAAAGTCCAAAGGAGGACAACGTTCCTTGAGATGTCTCCACTGCCAGGAGATGCAATGCAGGAACACACTCTATGTTGGGAACACTGCTTGGTGTTTCAAATGATTTAAAAATACAAATTTAGACCACTGTATTGAAATTAGAGCTTAACAGATTTATGCTTTAGTCTGTTTATATTTCCTTTAGCAAAGCTGGAAGTCTGGGAGTGGCAGAAAGTCACCAGAGAAATTAATCTAAAATGATGATAAAAATGGGGAGTAGTGAAACAGACCCTTTGGGCAACACAAAAAATATTCCAGTTGACCCAAAAAGAAGTGTTTGCTTTTGAAATATTTGTAACTAATTAAAAAGCAATAATGGGCTGAATTCCTACAAGTCCTTAATAGCCCAGGTCTTCAGGAGAGGCTGTGGTCTCCTTTTCTTCATGAGAGGATGTCAATTTTTTCCATTTCAGAAAAGACAGGGGCACTCCTCATTTCCTAGCAGAAGTGATTTCCATAGTGCCTATTATTCCTATTTGAAACAGCAGTTTTCCATTTATCTTCTGCTAACAGAAATTTTCCTGAGCTCTCAGAGCTTGTTGGTCAGCTACTTTTACAGTCAGGGTGTTCTTGCAGGGCATGCTTCTGTGAATGTATTTCAGTAAGTATCTTCTGGGGAAGGAGATAAGAAAACCTCTCACTTTCTCACAGAAGAGAGGTAGACTGTATTTTTGATACTGACATATTCAAGCTAAGCTTTGCTGTAAGCCCTCTTTGTAAATCAGATGTTTGTCTGGGAACACTGAAGTTCTGTGCCTATGGATGACATCAGTATGTTGCAGGAGGCAGAGGTTGCTAGACAGTCTGTAAAATACAAAATACTCTATATTAGGCATGCAAAGCCTCAGCCACTTATTAAAGCACACAGGGCTTCCTTCCTGGCCCGCCTTAGCAGAGTTTGATGACAGTTTCTCAAATAGGACAGTCTGTTCTCAGAATGGCTGCTTTGGTCTCACCATGGTGAGTCCATCAGTATCAGCTCTTCTTCTTCTGCTTGGCAGATTCAGTAGTCAAAAGCAAGTAAAAAGTTTTAATAGTTCATGTGAGATTGTTGGCATAGCTGTGCCACCTTCCACTGGGCTCTACTCCACTGTCTTCTGCCGCATGCTAGAGCTGTTGCTTCCCACCAGGCAGTGAGCAAAGGCTTGTGTGGCCAAACACAAGTGCAGAAGCCTACACAGGTTGCAGGGCCTCCATCAATGGAGGTTTTCAAAATCTGACTGGGTCCTTAGTGACACGCTCTTTCTTCCAAGCTAGCCCCACTTGAAAGCATCCAGCTCCTGGGTGGACAGTAGACCCCTGTAGTCTTGTTTCCAGCCCTGCCTCTGGTTCCTCTTTTGTTCCTGATTGGACTCTGGGGGTGGACCTTGGGCATCGTTCACCACCTGCTGTGTCTATCACAAAGGACCCAGTTACCAGTATCCACTGTGTTCAGACCCTGTGAGACTTCACCATGTTGGTGAGAGGATGGCCTGTGTTGGGATCACCCTCAGCTCCTGGCACACTGGCCCTCAGAAAGCAGCATCTTCTAAAAAGACGGCAAGCAGGCAGCCATGAACTATGAAATCTGGTGAAGTGCCTATCTCAGATGTTGGAAACAGAAACAGAAAACTCCCGCTGCTGCCAAACTCTGATAGCTCAAATGGCAGGTGTCCATGTCAAGAAGATAAACCTCTGCAAATCACCATTTCTTCTTTTTTCCAGGTTTCTTTTTTCAACTGTGTAGGAAATCATATTCTAAATAAACTGCATTGAAAGAATATCTGGATTTCGACAAGTTTTCTCCAGAGACAGTAGAAATCCCTTGCATTTTGAATGTGAACAAATGGACTTTCTTCCCTCTAGACTGTTCTTGATGCCTCCTGTAGTCATCAGCACTCTGGAGATTGTCTTTGGATTCTTGCTTCCTTTGTACCACCACAAAAAAAAAAAAAGCCTTTCTAAGGAAAAAAATTTATTGTACATGCTTTTTTCCAGACCTTACAATAACACTTCATTTGATTCTGGCTCCCCAGGCGGCCGAGAAGTTGAAGAGTAGTTTTGGGTCATTTTTGATCTGTGGGTCCTACAGGTAGCTAAAGTGCCCATGGCTGGGCATGGCTTAACATTGGGTGCTGGGTGTTCAGGTAGGGCAGATCAGGTTTTTTCCCACAGTTAAAATGATTTGCATCAACCTAGAGATGTAGGAAAAAGGGTAATGCTTAAATATACTAGAACTATAGCAAAAGAAATCAAGGCTTTAGTAGGACTACTGGAAAAATTGCCTATCAGTTTTCTCAAATATTTTTAACAGAATTTGAACATATGAAACTGTTGCCCACTTGTAGTCATTGAAACATACGGATTCTGCCCATCCATCCAAACACTTTTGTCAAGTGTGATTCACTGGACTGGGGCTGGTATCTAGGAGGGTACAGAGGAAGTAGGACCCAAAAGAAATTTCCAAAGCAGTGACTGCTGGTGGTGGCGTTGGGAGGGATCTTTTGAGGGCAGTTTTCAAATCTGGTCTGTAACACTTCTCAACAAAAAGTGGTGGTGCAAGGGATCTCCAGGATCAACCATTCAATCCCAGAGCTCACAGATGACGGTGTCGCATCCTCCTCTTCGTCAAACCCTCGAGCCAGCTGCGCTGTTTATTCCTGTCTACCCTGAAGTGAAGTGGTTCTGTGCATTCACTGATCTCATGGCAGGGAAAATTTGATTTCTAATGTAAATCTGTTTATGAGCTACAAACACCTAAGTTTTGAGCATAAACCCATGAGCTCAAACTCATGAGTTTTGAGTCATCTTTGTCCTTTAGGTAAGGTAGCTTAGTCTTTCTCTATTTACCCATCTGATGTACCCAAAAGAAGACCCATGATCAAGCTGCTGCTCTCTCCCTTTTTGGGGCACCATTATTCCCAGGGTTGTGATGGCTCTCTGAAAGCATAGGAGGAACTAAGCAGTGGCTGCTGTTTCCTAATTGCTACATGACGTTGTTCTTCCCGCTGGCACTGCTGCACAGGACATTCATGGTTTCATCTTGTCTTCGATCTCGCTCATGGTCTGGCCTTCATCTTCCTGTCTCAAAATGTTCTTTTTCATTTCCTGTGGGAGGAAGAGACTAGTCCATTCCTGTATGCAGAAGAATCAGATATAAGTTTATTGAATCCTGTTTGCTTACAGAGTGCCAGCAAGATGGATTTTAAGGAGAGAAAAGTGCCCAGTGTTTCAGCCAAAAGCCTTGGCTCCATAAAAAAAGGTAAGAGCCTGTGTTGGCGATGCTGTCAGATGAATTAAAAACCTCCAGTATCTGCTCCTAATGCGTTCTCTGTGATGCTGCCTGTTCATTTTGTACAATATAAGTACTTGTTCTGCTGCCAGACTGGAAGAAGATAATGCATTATGACTAGCTGATAGATAGTTTGTCTTTAGAACAGCTTGAAGTGACTTGCCAAGACTGCCTTGTTATAATCACCTTTCTAGCATTTCCCAGCCTTCAGCCAATACCTCACTCTTCCCTTATACAGCACAGCAGGACATGGAAAATCAATCATGCATTTCTCAAAAAACCCACCTTAAGAGACTGAGCCCTAAGAGCTAACTCTAATCAAGGTCTCTGTAATTCACAGACTTCAAGGCCAGAAAAAAATGGTGAAAATTTATTTTCACTTGGCAGCAAAGTCAGCAAATGTCCTGTTGCTTCAGCTCTCTCCTGAAAAGACACGGTGAAAGGAAAAACCAAGCATGGTTGAGGACCCATAGTCAGTGTGGAGTTGTTTACTAGCTTTCAGTGCAAGAAAGTCTCTGGAGAGGAGGTTCGTAATGCTGCTGCCCAGGCAGCCTCCTTGTACAGGGGTTTTCTCAGAGCCCTGTGAACTGGAATCATGTTTAACCATGAATAAATTTTCTCTTTCTTGCCAGACCTGGACCATGATTTGTGATCCAGGGTGGGCAGATGGACCTGAGGCCCACAGGGTAAGTACCGACCAGATTCTGCTTATTTTCAGCTTTTCCTAGTGGGAGTGTCCTTTGGCTGTCTGCAGGGTGTTGTTTGTCTGGATTTGTCAGCTCGCAGGACTGTGCAGCACCCTAAGCACACGGCTCTTTACCGGGATCTGCCTCTGACTCCTTCACCAGCAAAGGCGCTCTCTCCATCACTCCTTTTTTGGCTGCCTGGGTTGCTTTCTTGAACATGTCAGGAGTATTTCCTTGCAGGGGGGAGAGTTAGTATCTCCATCTTATCCTGAGGGAGGAAAGCAGCCTTGGAAGGTTAAGGATGCCATCTGCTTTGGCATACGAGAGGTGCTGCCTCCCTGCTGGCTGGGATGCACAGAAGCACCCAAACTGAGTGCCATGTGTCTGGCTTCCACACAACCTTTCTTCCAGTCCAGGAAGGAGTATGGTGCCCAGAGAGGCCGAAACCAGCAAGAGGCTGTACGCAAGAACATGAAAGTGGCATTAAGGACCACTAGCTAATAAACTCTTTGGCAAAGGCAAGCATTGTTTATTTGGGGGAACAGTACAAGAAACATGGCACAGAGAGAGTAATCTCACCCCATATATCCTTTCAAGCTTCTGGCAGTAAGTGCTTTGAGAACACCCTGAATAAGGGACCAAATTCAGCTACAGAATTTATTTACATCTAATGGAAATCTTTTGCCTTGAAATTTATTTTTTTTTTCTGGGGTGGTAAGGCCTACAACTAAATTGTCAAAGTGCCCCCTGCTTACGGTTTTAAGCCCATTACCAAGTAACTTTACTGGAAGGCCTCTAGTCTTTGAATTGTGAGAAGCTAAGTAATTGTTTCCCTGTTGTCTTCTCTGCATTTGTTGTCTTCTACTCATTCTTCCAACGTAATCGCTCCTAGTCTGTTTAGTCTCCTCTCACTGTAAAACTATTCCCTATCTGATCTCTTGTCCTTCCTTTCAAAGACCCTGTAGCCATTTGAAATTGGAGTACCAGAACTCCAGCCAGCATCAAAGGTGTGTGCTCACAAGAGGTCGTGATGTGTGTCATCACTTGTGTTTTGTTCTCTGTTCTTCTACTAGCAATTCCCTAATTCCATTTTGAGCTATAGCTGAGCACAAAGGTCCTTTTTTTTTTGCAGAAAACTGCCCCCACAAACTGCATGTGAGTAAGACAATTTCTCCCCATTGCAGATCTTCAGAATTGTCACTTCTGCATCCACGGTCAATTAAATTCAAGTGCTGTTTTCATCACCTGTCACTCTGTGTTGTGACGTGCTCTGGCAGTGTTTCTCAGCATGACTCCCTGGGATTACCATCAGTTACTCTGCATCACCAGGAGGTTTTCTCACCTTGTTGTGAGTTCTTCCATTCTCCCAACATAAATTTTATGGGACCTATGACAAGATGCTGTTGGGGAAGAGGCCCAAGCAGTAGCAGAGTAACTTGCTTGGGAAAATTATTAAATCTACACTTTCAAGCCAGGAATAATGTAATAATAATGTAAAAGGAAAGCCAGGACTATGGGTCACAAAGCTGGCTGAGCAAATCAACTGCCTGGAAACTGAGTGGGTTTTGGAGCCCTTGTGCTCCTATTCATGATCTGAGGGATTTATCAAGGGACCTGAGTGAGGGATTTATGCCTTTCCATCAAAGTAGCCATGTAAATTAAGCTGTGCAATTTGTGCCACAGGCTCCGTGTGTTGAACATAGAATGGTCAGCCACCATCCAATCATAGTGGCATGTGTCCTGACCATTGAACCCTCACCTCAGTGCTGAGGAAGCCAGATGGAAGGATGCTTATTTTGTCACCCAGAACTGTACTGCACTGCATGTCCCATGCTGCATGTATGCACTACTCTTGTGTTGTAATGCTGACACGCACTTGAGCCCAGCACACTCTGCCAGCTGAAATGTAGCAGGACTGAGCAGCAAGCTGTGGAAGACTGTCACACATTCCCTCAGGTCAAGTTTAGCTGCTTGATGAAACAAGGAAAGCCACAGCAACAAAATGCATTTGAACGCCTCTGTCATCAGGGATGATGGTATTAACACATGCACTAATTATCAGGGACAATGATACTAGGAGTCATTAATTAATGGTAAGACCAGCATTTCCACACTCTGTCCTCTTCTTCTGACAAGTGACAACAGCTTCAATGCTAATCAAGACAGTCTTCTAATGTGACTCAGGTACTGGTCAGACAGTGGTCCCCACAGTGGCATGCTCTCCTGTCTCACACCAGCAGTACATCTGGGGCAGTGGAGCTCACTCTCTCCCCATCATCTGCCAATATTTAGTTCAATTGGTTTCTCCTTTTCCTGAAAATACCTATTATTAGTAGCATAGCATTTCAGGAGGACATAATTAGCAATGCGGTCTTTGTGGGAACATTTGACTGAAGGATGGGCTGAGGCTAAGCACTGGCGTTTGGGATCCAGGATGTTATTCACCTCTCAAACTCCCAGTGAGAAGTAGGGACGTCCTCTCCCTGCAACCTACCTTGACATGGGACTTTGGACACGTCGTTAAACTTATAATGTCAGGAAATGTTCCAGCTGTTCCAGCAGCTGCATCATTCCAGGCACTCCTGAAGACTACAGAGAGGGTGCTGCTGAACAGAGCTGGGCTATTCCCCCTCCCTCCTGCTGCTTTCCCCCTCAGCACTGCTGCTCTTCCCATCCCTGGGGAGCCAGGGCAGCCGAACTGGCAGAGACATAAGCCTATGCAAAAGACTGAACCATTTTCTGCAGGCTGGGCTCCTGCCTTGTCTCATGGCAGGAGCAGACCAATACCTGTGTTGATGCAAAGAGAGAGGCAGTGTCTGTGGTGGTGACACAAGGTTCAGCTCGCCTGTCTGAGGCATCTCATCACAACCTTAGTCCAAGGAACAGGACTGCCTTGAAAAGTGCTTCAGGGATGAGCAATAGGAGCTCCAGAAATGCTGCCTGGGTGCCACTGGTTCATTTGGGTGGAAAATGCTGTGTAAGACCAGTTCTGAGTGATACTTTATACGAAAACAGTCCATTCTCAGTTGAGCACCCGTGTTTTGCATGCTGTGTCCTTTTCCATTTTCCCCTTGCAAGGTTTCAATGTTCCTGTTTTGCTGATGTAAACACCCACCAAAAGCACTCATTGAGCTGGCTTTAATGAGTACTTGGCTGCTGAAAATTCAGAATTGCATTTGAAACGCTAGCAAAAACGTCTGTCAGTTTATTCCACAAAATGTAAAGGATTGTTTAATAGATCATGGAATCACAGGATAATATTGGATGGAAGGAGTCAGAAGGGAGCAGTTGTAACAGTTTACCTGGGACTTTTTCCAGTTGGGACCTCCTGAGAGGCCAGTTCATCTAGGTGTCCACTGACTCAAATGACAGAGGAAGCCTTTCACATATCCAAGCCAAAATCGGTGCTTTCTGACTCTACAATCTTCAATCTAAATTTGAAAGTATATATTTAACTGCACATAAAAATGTTCCAGATGAGAAACCTTTCCCTAGAAAATCCATGATGCCTATTGAAGGCGTTTGAGAACTCCTCCGAATACGGTTGTAAAGTCCCAAGAAAGAAAAGAACTGTTCCACCAAGGACACCATCAGGCTATCTAGCACCCTATTTCCTGAGAGCCAATTGCAATATATTGACTTAGTGAGGATGTGAATAGGAAGATTTGCATGCAAACAGGAGCAGGAAGGTGTCTGTGCTGCCAGGAAGGTATATGACTCTTTGCTGATGGAGGCAGTGAGTGGCTAAACAGGACATTAGTTTTGCAAATAACCTTGGTTTTCACAGAGCTCTGTGTATCAGATGAACAGTGCTTTGCAAAGGAGGGTAGCACCAATTCCTGCCTTTGGTGGTCACTTGGATGTCATCCCCAGAATAAGCACAACAGAGTTTCAGCCAGGGTTGGGTGGCAGGTCAGTCTCCAGCCAGGCCCGAAGAAAACCCATCAGAGTTAGCTGTTAACACCTCCCTGAGATGTTCTGGGTATAAGCACTCAAGGATCCTACAGTCTCCAGAACTGCAGTTACTCCCTCCATCCAGTTCTTCATTTCATATGATCCCCTTCTCCATCTGCCTTCAGCTGATTTACATTACTACACCAAGAAAACACATTTCGAGTCTTATAGAGTTGCCCTAGTTTTACTAACTGGCAGCTCTGCAGGACTGCTGAAACCAGCTGGGCTTTACTTGTTAGTCAGCAACCCTGTGGGGTCCCCTGAAGGCAGACAGTGTAGCATATTAACTGTGTTGCGTCTCCAGCCATCACTGTGTGCAAAAGAGCTTCAACCTGTAGATGCCCTAAGCATCTATAATGTAAATGCCAGCAGCTCAACAACAGCTAGAGATAGCACTCCAAGAAGAGAAGATGTATGCCCTACCAGTGCCTCAGTCTCTGCTCAGTGTTCGGGTACCTGCTCTCTCTGCCTGCCCACAACTTTCTTCCACTGCACACCAAGTGCTGAGTTACAGCCAAGGCAACATGTATTGCAACTGTTTAAAATAACAAAGCTATAGGAACATGCCATGAAAAGCCTTTCCTTTATTGCTTTTACAGCACCAATGATGGTTTTGGTATTTTCTTTGCTGAGGAAATCATTGACACCAATTCCACTGTCCCCAGAGCAACTCTTAATGTCAGGAAAAGTCCCCAGGTTCTCACTGAGGGAAACTGCAAAACCAGGCACAGCAGGGTAGTGCTTGTACCTTTGCGGTGGCTTTAACTCAGATCTGAAAGTGCTCTGCATGTGTTTCCTACATGGAGGGAATAAGAATCAGAGTGGGATTTCCTTGACTCACTTTTTATTTTTTGAGCTATAAAACACAGGATATATGCCGAGGCTTTAAAAGAGGCAGCTGTAAACCAAAGTGACAAGGGAACACAGCAGACAGAAGACAGTCTTGATTTTCACTCACAGGAAGGCAAAACTTGCTGGAATGTATAAATAGTTGCTCCAGGACCAAGTGCTTGAAAGTCACCTGTCATCATCTATTAGAGACACACGATAAACGCTGACACAAAGGGTAAAGGCTGCTTTGAATCAAATAGCAAAACTCTTCTGAAGATGTACTGGCAACACCAGTAGTGGATCAGGGCCCTTTCCAACCTGGCTAAGAGGCTTTTGCCTTTTGGGGATGAGTGAAGTGTAAACAGACTAGCAAGAAAATGAAAAAATTGGGTCTGGGCAATTGTGAAATACATCCTGGTTTAGCGTATTCTAGCAGAAATACTGAGCTCAATCTGAATTAATGGGAATGTGTCTGTGCATGAAAGCACCAGAAGAAAAACAGGGCCAGGGCTAAGTGTACTGATAACCAAGCGACCAAATTGGTTAGCACTGGGAAAAGTGTCGCATGTATATCTCCAGATGAGTTCAGCAGATCACATGCACTCCAACAACAGGAGGATGGCAACAAGGCACCACACATCACATATACCTTTCCTCTTCCTGTTATGCTGACTGGAAGACAGATGGCTGCTGTAAGACACCCAAAATGAGGACGTGCAAAGAAAGGGCGGCAACTTTGACTGAGACATATGGAGAGGGGAGCCAGCACAATAACTGTTTACTCTTAAAGGGTGTGAAAGACCTGCCCAAAACCTAGTTCACTGTTGCCCACCAAGGAGAAAGGAGAGACACAGTGAAGATGTAATAGTGTCACTTGTTCTCCAGCTCAGGGCGAGTGATCCTGTCCAGACCACCCTGAGAGACGTGTCTTGGTGCCTGTGAGTATGGGTGTGAGAGTGAGACTATGAAGAGTCAACTTGAAAAGCTAAACAAAATAAAAATCCCCTCCCCCAAAAGATCTCAAGCTGAGTTTTGTCACATCAGTCTCCAATATGAGAAAGCCATATCACTCAGCAACAGGAAAATCAGAGCCAGTACAGCCAATGTCCTGAGTGGGAGCACTGTGTTGGTGGGATTGCATGGCGGGGCTGGGAAATAGCAGCTGTTTCTTGGCCGTAGTAGAAAGATTATCAGATCATCTGAGAGAGCTGGTGATGATCCTGAGTCCAGGGGCTGTCCTTCCAGCCAGGCAGAGGAGGAACCCTGCCCGACACTGGTGGTCCTGTAGGTGCTACTTTTCCTGAAGTTCTGAATGTCTTCCCTGTACACTAAGACATCATTCATGAAACACCTCTTGTGCTGGTCTCTTGTAACTGGGCAGTAAATCTCTACAGGTACAGGCCTCTTGTGATTCTGACAGTAGATTTTCTTGGCCCTCATGGGTGGTAGAGAGCAAATCTTGTGGTCTCCTGTTCTGTATGTACAGGTGCTCCAAGGCACCTTGTTTTGGGAAGTGGCATGAGGTGCATAACTGGGTCTTTCCTTTCCCAGCATGGTAGTTCGAGTTTGTGCTGTTTCCCTTACACCAGGGCTTGGACTGGACACCTGAAATGAAAATTAAGCAGCAATTTCTTACAGCTTCTGAAACAGAGATAAAGGTTCCCTTGGAACAGAGCCTCCACATGACAAGTGGGTTTTTTCTCACATTTTGAAACAGAAGCATTTCTTTTTGACATTTTCAGAATGATTTTTTTTCCCCCAATTTTTTGTGTTCAAATGATACTTTTAATTAAAAATATAATATGAAAATAGTGGAAAGCAAACTGTGTCAACAGAAATGGGTAAATAAGCCCCCTCCCTGCCTCCACCTGTGCATCCTTCCCACCCCACCACTCCTGCAGAAGGCAAATACTGTATTTCAGATCAAACAGCATATTTTCTGTTGGTTCCAAAAGAAACATTTCTGGTTTTCCATGCTGCTGAAACTAGAATATCTGCATTCTCCCCTGTGCAGAAGCAGATGTTCCAGAGAAAGGTGCAGGAATCTATTCACAGCAGTGTTGACCCAGCTATACAGATCAAACCACGTGCCTTTGGGCTGATCCCTGAAAGTGATCCATAACCAGCAATATGCAACTTACTTCTTTGGGCTGCACACAGCTGCACCTAGAGATCCCAGGAGGGTTTCAGTGCTTGAGAGCTTCTCTGTTTCTCCAAACTGGTCCTCTCCCTACAGCCCCTGTACATTGAGGTATATTGCTCTTTGATCCACAAAAGGAGTGTGCACCACAAACAACTGTTCATATGTGCCTGCTGCAAAATTTCTCATTTCTACCTTGACCCTGTGTGCCAGGGAGAGTGTGATACTTGGGACCCAGTGAAGGCAGCGTGCTGTACCTGGTAAAAATGACCACTGGTTCCCTCTTCATCTTGTCACTCTTTCCCAGCATTTCCAGCCTGGGTGAACTACTGATTGAGAAAGTAGGGATCTCAGTCCCACCTGCCAGCCAAGCTTGTCTCAGTTCCTCTTGAGATGACCTGCCCACCTGCCACCACATGCGCCCTTGTAGAGTGTGGTCACTGAGCCCCTCCAGAGCAGGTTTAGGCTGGGTGAGAGAAGCAAAGTGCTCAGAGGGATACAGCTCCATTCACACTGTCAGGATGAGGCCAACGGTATCCACAGGTCTTCAAGAGAGATGTTTGTTAGTGAAAATCTTGCTGCTGCTGCTGCACACCCTGCGTGTCAGTAAGTGTTGAGTCTTGCGGAGCAGCTTTCTGGCAGAAGAGAGCCCTGTGATGCAGCATTTGGATCTATAAAGAAAAGTTCATCCACTCTATGTATAGAAAACCTAAATGTGTCATGTGTGTCAACTGCTTTTTCTGTATGTGCTCGCATACCCACTGTGACAAATACAGGCTGCATTACAGAGTCAGCCCTTCTCCTAAACATCCTAGACGCATGCTAATGTCTGTTTCCCACAGTGGCTGCATCCCACAAGAGAGAAAAGCCAACATAATCATTGCCCAAAACGTGTCTACATCTAACCCTGCATAACCCTCCATGAGTCACCATCACGTAGATCTCATCACACAAAAGTACATTTTTGACTGTGTGGTCAGTCCAAGCATCTGAAAGAACAATTCAGCCCAGATAGAAGTCAAGCAGAAATTTTAAGGAGATTTTAAGGTTTTGAGTAAATCTGGCATATTGTTCTTAACCCATAATAAATGTTCAGCTTTGTATTCTGGGGTTATTTAGCCCTTTCACTTTAATTATTTGCATTGGACATTGGGTCAATTTTTACATGAAGCTGTTTTTTCTAAGCAAATGTTGAATATTTTCCTTTATAAAATTTCTGCACCAAAAACTTTCCCAGTTTGTCTTCGTGTGGCCTTAGGATTTAGTCTGCATATTAAATGTAATTAATGAAATATTATGTAAAATACAAAATTTAATCACCCTAATTATAATTTTAAATAACAAACATATTTAATAAATAATATTTTAAAAGCCTGATTTCATAAGCACTACAGTGATCATCAAGTTTTAAGTAGCTTTTCCCTTTCAGCCATTCACACAAATGACCACACTACCTTTTCTGAAATGCTGGTATAGTGCAGTAAGGTGGACTGAGGGATTTCTTCATAGGGTATTTTTAATCCAGATTTGTGGTGCAGCCAAGGGAGAGGGTGATGTTGCCTTCACTGGCATTGCTGCCAAATATAATGCTCCTGGAATGACACCTTAGTTGTACTGTGTAGGTGCTTCCGACCTGCAGGGTCGGGCACATGTAAGCCTGTGAATTAAGCCTGGAAGAGAAGAGCAGTTGCTACCAAAAGCTGCCGTGAAAGGAGCAGAAGGTATAATCTCCTTGTGGAGAGGAAGAAAATGAATGAATGGGACCAGCGGGAAGGCACAAAATGTAAGAACATTGGAAACACCCCACTGGGTCAGACAAACGGTCCGTCTCACCCAGCCCAGCGCGCCGGCTCCACCAGCACCACCAGCAGACACCAGTGGCAAGGACTGCAGAAGCCTGGCCCCTCTCCACCACCCTGCATGCCCCTCCGGCAGCCGCAAGCGTGGGACCGCAGCATGGACATCCCTGCCTCGTCCTTCAGCAGCCACTCACGGACCTGTTTCCCACAAATTTGCCCTGTCCCTCTCTGAACTGGCTGTGGTCGGCAGCTCCCACAGCTGCCGGGGCAGCTCACCACCTGCCACATAAACAATTTCTTGGCAGTTTTACAGCAACGAGTTTCTGAGTGCCTTCAGTCCTAATATGGCAGGATCGGGTGAGCAGCTCTGCATTCAGCACATTCTCTGCCTTCAGGATTTTGTGAAAGTTGATCACACTACCTTCCTCAGCATTTCCCTCTTCAAACTGAAGAGTCCCAGCCTTTTTAGCCTTTCCTTGGAAGGCAACTGCTCCCTTCTCTAGACCATTTTTGCCTTTCTCTGTTCCTGCTTAGTATGCAGACACCTGAACTGCAAGGTATAGGCATTGAAATGAGGGTGCAACAAGGCTTTATATAGGGCATGGTGATGTCCTCTGTCCTGTTCTTAATGCCCTTCCTGATGATGCTCAAGATTTTATTGTTTTTTTCATTGCTACTGCACACTGAATTGATGGTGTCAGTGATGTTCCAAACATCACTTTCCTGAGTTGTAACTATCTGTTCCTGGCTCTGCATTGTGTAAATATGGTCTAGATTATTTTTCTCTAGATGAATTCCCTTGTATTTATCTATGCTTAAGTTCATCTGTTTGCACAAGTTTGGTTTTGTAAGATCTTTCCAGAAGTCCTCACCATCCATCATCAGTGTAGCATTAGACTACTCAAAGGAGCTTAAAACCAAGTATTTGCATTCTGTTTTGTGATATTTGGAGTAGCATCTCTTAAAATACAGGTGAGAAAGTTTTAAAGCTCTAGTAATATAAAAGGACAAATCAGGCTTTTGAAATTGGTGAGGCAAGTGATCACCCTAATGGATGTTGGGATGCAAATCTCCCACCTGAAGAAGAGCAAGTGTTATCTGAGAATCATTCCTGAGGTGGCAAGGGCTGAGTGTGGTCCCTTGCACTGAGAAATTCAAACTAAAGAGTGGGTCTTTGGAGCATCCAGAAGGACTACTGGGAATTTTACACTACAGGATTAGAGCAGTGAGAAGGTCTTGCTATCTGGTACAGGGAGTCACATAGCTTGTCACCCATGATGAATGGGGTGACTCTGCAGGATGTGGGGAGCAGCTATTTCTCCAAACAGTTTCATAATCAAAAGATCAGCACAACAACAAAAAAGGCTTTAAGCGCTACAGCTATATTTTGGAAGATGAGCAGCTGCTCATGACAGAGTACTTTGTTTATCTTCCTGTTCTCCTTGTCCCTAACACATTGCTTTGTTAAAATACTTGCATCATCACTCCCAAGCACATGTAGTTCACAGAGTTCCCAAACAGCTGAGTTAATTTTCTAGGTTTAGGCTAGGGACAAGTCTTAGACTTGAAAATATCAGTTTATAACCAGAGAAACCCAGCATACACAAAACTGAGCTGGAGCTTTCTGGGGGAAAAGGATTATAAGTTCAGTCAGACACAGAAAGAATCAATGTCAACCAAACATCTTAGTTCTATAAAAGACGAATACTTGGAAAAATGCATCAAGGTCTATAAATAAAGCTCTCGTGCCTGTACTGGGGAATCAGCACGCTTGGGTGCCTCTCTGAAATGGCTCTACGCTAATGCATGCAGCACAGGGATCAAAGGAGAGGAATCAGAAGTGTGTGTGCAGTTACAGGGCTACAACCCCTTCGGGTCACAGAGAAGTGGTGGGATGGCGCACGTGACTGAAGCACTGCAATGGATGGATACAAGCTCTACAGGAAGAATAGGCCAGAAAGGCGAGAAGGGGGGTTACCCTTTATGTGAGAAAGCAGCAGGCATGCAGGGAGCTCTGCCTGGGGATGGATCAGGAGCCAGTTGAGAGCTTATGGATAAGGTTTAGTGGGCAGACCAACACAGGTGCTGCTGTAGTGTCTATCTGCTATAGATCTCCTGATCAATATGATGTAGATGAGGCCTTCTTCAAACAATCAGCAGAAGCCTCACATTCACAGACAGGTCCATCTTAAGGGTTCCTCTGCAATTGACTTTGCACTTCCATCTTCTGCCTGCACTTAAAGAAGCCACCCACAATTCCCCCCATTTGCGATTAATACCTCTGATCCGTGGTGGTAGACCCTGCAGAATTAAGTCATGGTATTGAAGGAAAACAGGACAGGGAAAGGATGCAGCTCCCAAAGGCTATGTTTAGTGAAGAGTTCAGTAGAAAGAGAGGCGGGCTGTCCAAGTGTGAAACAAGCCATGGCACAAGTGACCCCAGTGCTGAGCAGGGAACAGAGCCAATGGGCAGCAGGCAGGGGTGGACATAGAGGCGCAAGGAGATGCCGCATGGCAGGGAAGACCCTGTGACACACTGCCTCCTCATCCTCTCAGCCAACCTTGGCAGGTGCTGCCCACCTCTCCTTGCTGGCTTGTGGACTGGGAATTGCTCTGGACCTTGTGCAGACAAATACTGCATCTGGGCCAACATGGATGGGGCACGGTCTCGCGACTTCCCCAAGGTGAGGTACTGTCCCAGGAGATAGGTTGGCACCGCCAGCTCCAGGAAAACCTGGTGCAGAGCCTGCTTCAACTCCCAGCGCACTGCTCTGCTCCCATGGCACCTCAGTCAACCAGATCCTGTGGGAGCCACCCTGGACTTTCATTTCTTGCACATGGTTAGACCAACGCACCCCAGAGTCTGCAAACATGATTTCAGAGTGACTGGATCCACCTAAGCTACAAAATGTCTGTCTGCTCCTATAATGTTAGACAGATGGGCCTCTCTCACTGGGTGTGAAGCATTCAGTACCACTAAGGGTAACACACCAGAATATGGCTTTGGTCATCTGGGATGTTCTCTGCCACTGCAGAACTGTGATAAAGCTGGATCTTATATCGAAGGTGTCTTATCTTGCATACAAACATACTCATAGGCAGATAGGATAAATTAAAGAAGTGAAGCAGCTTGCAAATCAGCTAGCTATGAGAGCTCCACCAGCCTCTTCCAGTGAGTGAGTCAGAGCACATGGACTCAAGACTGTATCAGTCATCTCCAGAGAACACAGCAAGCAGTGCAGGCTAACATGTTCTGCCCAAGAAAACTCGCTCTGATAATTTGGATGCATGCCACCTGTTTTCTGCTGAGATATACTCCAAAACATGAGAAAAATGGGCTGTTTGTTTGATTGGGATTTTCACAGGATTTAAAGGAGCAGGAGGCTTTGATCTCATTAACTACTTCAAAGTGTCTTGCAAGCTTTTCAGTCCTGTAAAACAGGCAATAGGCTGGAACTTGCCTGCCCAGGCTGTTAGAGGGATATGAATGATCATCTCCAGGTTTCTAAATAACAAACGTTTCCACACTTGGGCGGGGGGGTTTCAAGTACTGGAAAAGGAGGCCATCAATTCTTGAAGATATTAAATGTGAAAGGTGCTCAGCAACCTGATTTAATTTCAAAATTAATCTGACTTCAAAGCTGGCCCTGATTTAGGGGAGGTTGGTTGGACCAGATGGCCCCTGGAAATCACTTACAACCTGTATTATTCTGTTATTCTGCAATTCATAAAAGCTAACAAAGAAAACTAATGAATTGGTCATTCAGGTTTCAACTGAAGTCCTAAGGGGTTGAATTGGGAGGAATACAAGGCTGTGATGGACATTGCTTTGCTATGTTTTGGGGTTTTTTGTCTTCCCTGGTAGTTCTTGCCAAAAGCACTGCCATCTCTCATTTTTTGTAACCATAGAACCATAGAACCATGGAATGGTTTAGGTTGGAAGTGACCTTAAAGAACATCTAGTTCCAAGCCCCCTGCCATGGGCAGGGGCACCTCCTACCAGCCCAGGTTGCTCCACGCCCCGTCCAACCTGGCCTTGAACACCTCCGGGAACACCTTCCACAACTTCTCTGGGCAACCTGGACCAGTGTCTCACCAGCCTCACAGTAAAGAATTTCTTCCTATCATCTAATCTAAATCTACCCTCTTCTAGTTTGAAGCCTCGTCCTATCAGCTTATGCCAGAGCCCTCTCCACACCAGCCCTTCCTCCAACAGTATCCTCAGTTATAGCTATAATTATATAGCTGTATAGTTATAGCAGCTCCCTCCTCATGAAGTTTAGCACATTTGACAAAACATTGGCTTGCACTTCCCCCACTGACAAAAAAATGCAGTTAGAACTGCCTTTGAAAAATGATTTTTTCTGGCACAGTGAAGAGTGTTTAAAATACGACATTTCTGTAAATTGGTCATTGTATAATTAGAAGCTTAAGGTCAATGTATTTTTAATATAACACATGCAGTCATCTCCATCTTTCATTTAACAGTAGGAAGAAGATTGCACAACTATAGGGGAAGAATAAATGAGTTCTCAGGAATATTCAGTGAATTGGATGCTGCAAAAATTCCCCTGCATTAAAACCATACAAATTCCCTGCCAAGTCACCAACAGCTCTCGGGATAGGACAAGGAGAGTTCTATGTATATCAGCTGCATATTTCTACTTGCATCTGTGTTTCACAGAGCTGAAAATCCTACTTTTCCTCTCAGACATCCTCTGATGAACTCTAAGAATAGGGACCAATTTTAAGTTAGGTGGAACACAGTTCTCTAAAGCAATGGGTCCTGTGTGGCACCAACTGGTCTCTGGCCATATAAATGCCAGGCAAGCCTTCTTTTAATTCATAGTAATCCTATGCCCTGACATCTTTTGCAACCAAAGTCTCTCACACATTGAGATTTTTTGAGTCTACTACATCCTCTTATGCTTCAGGTTTTCCATATTTAAGGCGGTTAATTAAAGTTTCTTGGGCTTGGACCCACTAGTACCTCAGCCAGAGTGTCTTAAAATGGGAATTTCCAGGGCATCCTGACACCACTGACTAGGTCTGTGTGGTCTGTTTCTAACCACAGAGGACCTCAAATGACTTACTTCGACAATTGTCTTGTAAAGGTCTAAAGTGAAATGAGCCCACTTAGTACTTGAAGCCCAGACTACACTGTGGTGATAGCCACAGCAGACTTACCAGCACGAACCCCAGGGGACATGGGTCAGCTTTGATGCAGTGTGACCAGTTTCTTCCTGTGCTTCCCTGTTGCCCCTGGGCCAGGTGGGACCCGCTTCTACTGCAGAGCCAGGGGGAAGCATCTTGCACACAGTCTTGGGAACCAATGTCAGGTAGTCCCACTACTGTCTCCCTGTCCTTGGCCAGTGACAGGCGCGTCATCTAACTTCAGATAACCATGGCAGAAACACTTGCAGCACAGGCAGCCACCCTGGGCACCTGTCACAGATGGAAATATTTGACGTGGTTATGATTTAGCAGTGATTCAAAATTTATTAATTATTTGAGGTAGATCAAGAGCCTGAATTTTAGCAGCACTTAATCATTAACCAATTTAAATATTTACGAAGTGATTTAACAAAATAATGGAACAGTGACTTAGTTACAGACTTGAAGATGGCAAGATTCACACTAACTTACTATAAGGTATCCCAAATCAATACATATACATATGAGTGAAAGCGCAGATCTCAAACTAATGCATACACATATAAGCAAAGAGTATAAACACACACACACACTCACACACACCCCCACACCCCTGTGGTCTATAACCACTGAGATCAAAGATCCCTTAGTATCACACGACTCCAACTAGTTGGTGGGTGCCCCTTTTAACTCCTACACATGCACAGACAAATGGAAGAACATCCACATCCCTAAAGCTAATGTGTATATCATAAACATAAGCAGAGAGGCGGATGAAAGAGAGGCTAGCCTATAGTTAAAATTTCCCTTTTCCCGAGTTTAGAGTAAATACTTACATTGCATCGGCATTCCTCAATGGGTGATAATTGAGGCTTGAGAAGGGTTGTCTTGTCCTGGCCTTCCAGTCCTCGAGGTGCGGGTCCAAGTAGCATCCCAACTCAGGGGAGATACTGGCCACAGCCTGCTGTGAGCCAGGAGAGCTCAAAGGGTCTTTACTAGAATCACTACTTATAGGATCCGAGATAATTGACTTCCGTCAGGTACTTTTCCACTCCAGCCCAGCTCGGACCATGGAATATTCTGGTACTTTCCACCGGTTATGCAAGCCCAGAACTTGCTAGGTCTTGGGGTCCTCGTATCCCCCCCTTTGGCCACGATCCGTATGTTGTCAGGAGTGATGAATTATAGTTATTTTCAAATGGTAGGAGCCAAGGGGATCAGGTACACTACGGGGTTGCCACAGTGTTCTAGTCTGTTGCTCTCCACCTCTCCTTTCTTTTGTGTTAGACCATTATGTGATGTTCTGGTCCATTGTATTATTATGTGGCCCAGGTGGGGAGGAAATCATGCCAAGTACTGAGAGGCCTAAGGGGGTGGGGGGATTGCACCATCACAGCATCTGTCATAGCCAGGGAGAGAAACATGCACAGTTAGGATGTGATTCACCTCTCATACCTCAGTTATCTGCTTCTGTAAGACTCGTTCTCCACTTTCAGTGACTAGATTTCCACTGGCAGAGAAGGAAGCATAGCGTGGGTCTAGATGAAGCAAAGATCCCCCTTGTAGATATTTAGGCAGGATTAAATGAACTATCTACTGTAGGAGGAGATCCCTGCTGAAAAGCGGGTGGGATGTTAGCATGACAGGTTATGTGGTACCAACAAGGTGGGCTTCATGTGGCTGCAGAAGGGGCCCTGCTAGGTGCACAACACGGACAGCACTGGTCGGACACAGACAGGGCCCCCACAGGTGCATACTTTGCTGAGCAGTGGGACTATGGAGAGTAAGAGCCAGGATAGTGTGCTATCACAGGGGCAGATATTGGGAATGTCCAAAAAAGCTGTGGTGACACAGCCTTTGGAAAACATCGGTGTCTGTCCTATTATTGGTACTTTACCTGTCTTCTTCCGGAAAAGAGCTGATGTATAGTGCTTCCCTGGTGCAAACCTCACCTGTCTCCAGGGTGAGCGGACTGAGTGGCAGAGTTCCTTCCACCACAAGCACTTGCCTTAAGCTTGTTCGCCTCCTGTTGCTGCAGTGAGACCTCCTCTTCTCTACCAAGAACAGCACCTCTCATTAGTCTTTACATAATAGCACTAACTAGATCAAAATGTGGCCTTTGGACAACCCATGGGTATTGATGGACTCCAGTATTGCATTTATAAATAAAGAGTCATTATTGATCAATGTGAGGGACAGGATCATTATAATGAGGCTCCACAATAGCTCAGGAATCTCACTTCAGGCAAAACCAAAATTTTTGTGGTTAAAAGCCTTCTTTGAAGAGGCTCCAAAATAAAAGGAGTACAAGTGGTTTTACAGGAAAGAAGTAATCTCCATTTAAATGATAATGCTTTTCTAGGAAAGTACCTGTGGAGCAGCCACAGGGAGCATCTCCAGAACCCTGGTTTGAATTGTCTGTCACATCTAACTCCAACTTGCTTGCACTGTGCAGGATGCTGTGGCACCTGGACCTGCCAGATGACCAGAATTAAATGTTTCATGGAATTAGATCTATGGGAAACAATCACAGTCATGCCTTCTTTTCATGTACTTCTCTACCAAATTCCCAGCCTGATGGTTTCAGAGTGAGATGCTCTAGAGTTTGACATTTAACTCGAGCTGATCATCCCTTTTTTACCCTCTGTCGGAGCAAAGGATGGGATGGGCTTGTTGCAGGAACATGTTTGCACTGCAGAGGAAATATTCACACCTCATTGGCAGTAGAGTGAATCAGAAAGTTTTGTGGGAGTGAGGCTCTGACACAGCCTAGGGATTGAGAGTGTGTGCAGAAGAATGGTATTTTGAATGCTACTATCCTGAAAAAACTGACATACAAAAATTCTTTTTCCTATCTGCTCATGGAGGAAACCCCATGAAATATATTAAGCCTTTGCAGTTTGTCACTCCAAAGTCAGGCAGAGCAAATGTCTTGATATAAGGCTTCATTTCAATAGTGGTTTATGGAATCTGCTTCTCACATCTCCTAAAGCAGGTGTGGTTAATCTCATGTAACACTAGATGACAAATTACTACCTAAATCTAATCCTGTTGATTACCAGAGGGACAGATCAACCTCCTCCTGAGGGTTGCTCAGTTGACAGCTTTTGAATGTCCAAGTAACCCCCTCAGATATATTTGTTTCTGCCAACAATAAAGCAAGCCCAGAAGACTAGCTCAGACTGAGACAGGTAGCTCCTGGATGCCTGTGGCTAGCTGTGGTGAGACCTTCTCTTGCCCTGCTTCTTGGGGTTACTGCTGGGGACAGGATAAGGACAATCTGCACCAAAAGCAAGAGCCTCCATGGCTGGATTTGCTCTGGCACTTGACTGCAGTGCTTAAGTTAGCTAAGACATTGGAATGAGACGAGTATTTCCAGCCGATGATTCAGATCTCTCATCCACTCTCCCAGGGAGACAGCTGTGCTGCCATGGATGTTCCTCTCAGTAATTTACATGCTGTGTTAGTGGCAGCTCAGAAAGGGCTAAGCTCTCTCCACTACTTGTGAGGCAAGCAGGTTTTGTTCTCTGCCTTCAATAACCATTTCTTACTTTTACCATTCTTTTCAAATTATTTTGTCCAGCTTTGGAGTCCACCTGAGTTTGTCACAGGTCATTTTTCTGGACTTTTTTAAAAGAGAAAACTGTTCCTATCCCACAGAAAATATTTATTAATATAGGTGCACTGTCACAGCAGTACATAATTTCTCCTCTCCCCCCCCCCCCCCCCCCNAATATTTTCAAAGGATTATCTATGAACAAGAAAAGGAAGTTGTCATTGTGGAACAATTTTTTTTCCAGCTCTGCTACAGATGGTCAATACAAAAATTGAGATCTTTCCTCTTGTGGAGGAATTGTTTTCAGCTAAATACCCTATTTTCAGTGGTTACCTGTTACTTCACCCCTTATCTATCTCTAACACTGTGTTAGCTGGTCAAGGAACAGCAGACCCATTCCATGTTGTCCTTCATTTCTCTGGCAGCTTCTCTTCTTCCAAGGACTACAGAGAAGCTCACAGTCACGAGGGGCTTCTGCTGCTCAAGCAACGGCTTTTTGCTAAGAACTGTGGTTTGTGCTGCTTAAAATCCATTTGATGTCCCAGGGATCCAGCCTGGAAGAGCTGCCCCTTTCTTATTCCAGAAGGATATTTGCTTTGCTCATTGAAGATCTCTTCCTCTAGATGTTGACAAGTCACATCAAGGAGCAAATATTTAGCGTAAACATTAAATGCAAAAGTGTAACTAGCTTATTAGAAATTCAGTGAAATCCAGAATAATATCACCTGTCTTACAAAAGTCTTGCAATGTGCTTTACCATTGTGGGAATGCTGCATCTGATGCAGAAGAGACCTGTCAGTTACTTGCAGTGTCATTTACATGCTTTGTTAAGTCTTATTCTAGTTCCAGTGATCATGTAACACAAAACAGACTGGTTTTGCATTTTCTTGCTAATTGCTCCTCAGAGGAAAGTTTTCTTAGGCAAGCACAGATGATTTCTACAGCTGATGGCATAATGTGTCTGTCCCCATAGCTTCCGTTTTCTTTAACACATCTGAAGTGACAGCACCCTGCCTGCTCAGGAAAGTGAACCTGACACACTTAGCACAGAAGCATCGCCCTTGTCTAACAGCAATCTTGTCTTGACTCTTCTCTTGTTCATGTACTCATAGATTTCAGAAAGCTGAACCTGAGAATATTTCTGGAGTTCCCCACCCTAATGATATATCTCCATGTCTCTTGCGTAGCATTCTATGCAATTTCTTGTCCTGGAAAATACCTGTTCTGGAACTGTGATTCCTTGAAACGTGCCCTGGCAAGGACGTGGCTAGTTGCAGGCTGGGGGTTCTGCATGACTACGCCAGAATCTCTGCTATAATTATAAAAAAAATATTTTAGAAGAAGAGGATGCTGACAAAGCAATTCCTACATGTCCTTAATGCCCTGACCCATTATTATAAGCTCATGGGTCCATTACTTGAGAGTCTAAATGAACAGCAAGCTGCTTACTAGTATTCTCATTTGCATACCTTGTTCAGATTCTGCAGGTTTCACCAAGAGAAAACACAAAACAAAAGAAATCCATGAACATGGGGAGGTTAGGCCTGAATGACAGTTGCCTATTTACCATCACAGTCCATTTGGGATCCAAACAAAGGGGTATGCTTTTCACCACGGGTGCTGAGATGTGGCCCAGGAGCCCCAGGGGGAGCTGGATGGCAGCTCTCTGGATCTGGGAAGGGTCTGAATAGCCAAAATGTTGAATTCTAAATACCCAAAGTCCTGCAGGCAGAACTGCTATAGAGTCATGTTTAGCAGATGGCTGGCAGGGTAGGCTGGCTCTCTGAGCCCAGCCTCACCAGGAAGGCACCATGAAAAGCATCCTAGAAATGGAGACACTTGGAGAGACATACTGTGAAACAGAGATCGGAGATGCATTTTATACTCACTTTCTTAGTAACTTCTTGTTTCCAGTTTTCCATTGGTAAGTCTGACCTGAGATAGTACTAGATCAGTCTTTTCTGGAAAGTTGTTTCCAGAGGCAGCATGTTAACGTGGAAAGTTGCACATAGGCAAGTCTGAAGAAGCAGTAGGGAAAGAAGCTCAGGGCAATATTTCCCAGTGCTTTGCAGAGTGGAGTTTTGCTTTGCTATCAGCTGAGATTTAGAAAAGCTTTTGCTCTGATGGAGGCAAATCAGCACCTCTTCTGCAGAGAAGCACTCATGCCTCCAGCTAAACCCCCAATGCCCTGTGAGATGGGTTTATGCCTCTTAAAATGCAGGGATCATATAATTAGAAAAGATTATTTTTTTGTGGCTTTGAAGAATAGGTGGCCTGGACAGGTCTGTGCAAGTGCCCAGTCTCCCCTTACCATGTTTCCTGTGGGATATTCCCACTACTACCTTTTCTTTCCTCACTGCAAAGCTCTCCCAACCTCTACCCAACTGCAAACCCAAATAAAGACCCCAGTGATAGAGAAAAGCCCAAGACACCGCAGGACCGACGACCTGGGGATGATAATAGAAAACTAAGCAAACTTTCCCACTGTATTTGGACAGCCAAAGGAAGTTTTTGGTAGGTAGTACCTTCAGAGGAGTTGTAAAACAGAAAGGCATCATATCTGTCTTAGCTCGCCTGGATTATTGCTCTTTTCTGTGTGTGAACAACCAGAAAAGAATTTTACCGAATACCTGTTCAGCAGTGAGCAACAAAACTGAGCTTGTGGTGTGTTCTTAACTCTAAAGCAAGAAATCTCTGTGCTGGAAATTTTGAGGAAGTAATTGAAAGTGTGCAAAGCATAAGCCAGTGTGTCTTTAACTGCCTGAATAATACTAGTGTGATTTTCTTTCCATTCTGGATACAAAGTATGAAATACAGTAATTACTGGGACCTGTGCTGTTCAACATCTTTGTTGGAGACATGGA